>CAUYSK010013361.1:0-71229 GCA_963575035.1 Avahi laniger
CAAGTGAAATAAGCCAGTCATACACAAATACTGCATGACCTCACTTGTATGTGGAATCTCAAAACGTGGAATTCATAGAAGCAGAGAGTAAAAGAGTGGTTGGGGGTAGGGAGTGGACAGGGAAAGAGGAGATATAAGTCAAAGGGTACAAAGTTCATTTAGACAGGAGGAATAAATTAGTTAATAATAATACATTTTATTAAATACTATGGTATGTAATTAAAAAAATAACAATGTATTTTATATTTCCATATTGCTAAAAGAATAGATTTTAAATGTTCTCACAACAAAAAAATGTGAGGTGACAGGTATGTTAATTAGCCGCATTCCACAATGTATGCATGTACCATAATATCATACTCTACTCTATAAATATATGCAATTATTTAAATAAAACACAATTTTAAATGTTAATAAATTTTAAAAATAAACGTGATTATTTCTGTAGTTTTAATATATTGGGGGGAAAAGGTTTTGATTACAAATATTGAGTTCATTTATATTCTCTCACTTTCCTAGGCAACTGAAGGCTCTGAGGTGAGGATGACGCTCCTCACACCAGGCCTAGGTAGGACAGGAAATGCACACGCCATGCACAGCTTCAGGCCAAGGGTATTCACGGTCTTCTTCCTCAGCTTCCTAGATGTTAACTCTCTCTTTTCCTAAATTGGTCGTCTTAAATTTTTATTATATATACTATTATTAGGCTCAGGCTGAAATAGCCAAGCACATATCTCAGAGTTGCCCTAGCAACCAAGGCCAAGAAAGTCACAAGAACATAAATACCCTAGTTCTCCAACGGTACCTGGAAGTTAGTCTACTCCATCATTCAGACCAAGAGCATCCACTCACACCAGCCCTTTGATAATAGTATTTTACAATATATTCTATTAAGATATAACCACATAAAACTACCATAATTCGTTCTTTAAAATCACAACTATTTCTTCTCCAGGTCTCTGTATGATGGGCAGGATGGCCTGGATTACCTCTTATGATTGCTTTGACTCTAAATTCTAACACTCCATCTTCGCGTTCTTCTGAACACAATCAACCATAACAATTTTTGTTCTTTGACTTGACTAACATAATTTACAGCCACATACAGTATTCCCTGGTAAATAAAAAGGGAACTCAAGATAAATAAAATAAATATTTTTAGTTGTTTTCTGTGACTTATGAACTAATCTTTAATGTGATTCCAACAGAGGAACTCTAAAGCCAGTAAGGAACAAGGGTGGCTGCAATCATTTAAAATTATCTGTAAAAGCAATATCTATTAAAAGCAGTATTTTTCTAAAATGTGAGAAGTGACCAATATGCGGACAATAAGACACATTTACTGAGTATTGACCAGCATGTTTTTAATTAAAAACAATAAAACAAAAACTATCCAAGGGTGTCACATATGGCATTGTTCTGTGATGTACTGAGTAGCTGCATAAAATGCTTTGCTTTATTTTTTTTAACTGAGTTGTAGATAAAATATCTGATATCCACAGATTTAAGGAGATTACTTTAGATACAATATTCATTTGTCTTTCACTACATTCTTAAAATGTGATTTTAAAAAATCACTCTCCTTATGTTAAGCATCTCTTCTCATACAGGATAGGTCCAATTGGTGGCCCAGGTCTCCAGTGATCAAACCCTCAATGCACTTTTTGAGTTGTGAGCTCTACTCAGAGTACCCTTCATCTGACACAGTACTTAGGCCACAGAATGAGGCTTACCTCTAAAAAAAAGTTGATGCTGCTGGTTCTCAGGGAATTATTCAGGCAGCAAATTTAAATCATCACAGCAGCCCTTGGAAAATGATGATGCAAAAAGCTATCTTATTTTGGGGGGTTCTGTTGTGGTTGGCCACCATGATTTAAATCACTGGTATCATTTTACTACACAGGCCTGTTATATCCTAAATCCTAAAACAATGAAATGTCTATGGTTTATGAAAAGCCTGAAGGACAGAAAGTGATTTATCTAAATTTTTTTAAACCAAAACCAAACAAAATAGAGATCTTTTTGAAATGATCTCTGATCTTCAAAGGATTGTGAGCTTATTAACTATGTTACAGTATACTTTTCTTCCTTTATGTTAGCCGTCTAAGCACAATGTGTATAAGTAATTCCAGATGAGTAAATTGAAACATAGCTCACGAATACAGTTCCTGGGACTGCTTTACCTAGGTCTTTGTTTGTTTCTCCCTTAATAGTACAATTTAATGATAGATTGTGTGTGGTTAAAGACTCTTCCCTACAAAGTTTTGTCTCAGAAGATTCACTAGGATTTTTTATATTATTAACAAAGGAGGCACTATTTCAACTATAAAATTTGAATAAACTTATGAAAATCTTTAGAACACATTCTTTAGCATTCTAATTCCCTCCTGTCCCCAAAGTAAATACTGCCCTCAATGTTGGCAAATTTTTAAAAAATGTATTTATGTTTGATAGTTTAAGCATCAATAAATAGTATTTAAAATGTCATATATTTAAATACTATTTATTTAGTTGAGATGTATCTATGGAAGCTAAAAGCACAAATTGACCTATAAGAGGATTTTATCACAAATGTGCAATGATTACTAAATAATTAAAATGCATACTTTAAATAATGGGTCAATACTTTTGGTGTAAGAAAGAATACTTGCTTTTGAGGTAAAGTCATTAGCAGTGGCCTACGGAATTGTGGTGGTCTTGTTTTTCTCTATTTTCGGGCACAGTTGCATTTCATGTACATTGAAAACAAAGGCTAAATATTGTTAAGTGAAGAAATGATGAGGTTCATAAATTTGGAAAGGAGAGCTTTATTTCTCATAAAGGGCTGCAGCCTGCAGGAGCGCCTTTCTGACAGGCTGAGAAGCTACAGCCTCGAGCAGAAGCCGAGAGTATGTACTTCAAGGAAATACCGAAAAACCAGAATTTATGCCGAGCAAGGTGGCTGAATATACGTATTTAACAAACTATGGGAAGAGTCACGCACGTATCTTCGAAAGGAGAAACATGAGCACGCACAGGTGAGCTTCATGCCTTTTCATAGGACACACGCACAAAAAATGGCAGTGTTTACACGGAGTTTTCAGCCCTCTGACATCAAAAGGTGAAGCAGAGGAAGGAAACCCTTACTGCACATCCTCTGTAGACTGGTCAGAACCACTTCACGGTCAGTGGCTCTTACCAGGAAGGAATACTGGCCTAAACCACCAAAAGGGAGGTGAGATTGGTTTCTGTTTAGCCCTTAGGGAAGAAAGGCCAATGGCAGGGAGCAGGTATAACAAGGCTGTCTCACCTCCCATCACATCATGGCTGGGAACTCAGTTTTAAGGTTTTTCTGGGGTCCCCTTGGCCAAGAGGGGGTCCATTCAGTTGGTTGAGGGTCTTAGGACTTTATTTTAGTTTACCATATGAAGTAAACCTGGCAATTTTTGATATAAATTTCTAATTTCAATTTAGGAAAAGTAGTAATAGGGAGATTAACTCCACTTCTATTCAGAGAGCTACAGAAGTGGGTTGGGCTAAATTTCACACCATTATTAACATTTTTAAACTTTCCTTTAAAATTTCAGAGTTTTGCCCCAAGGCCACGTAGGGATGAATCAAGAACAGAGTTAAAAGAACTAAAGTCCCTCTGGCCCTGCCCCGCCATACCCCCATATTCAGAGAGCAGAGAAGCTGAGAGGAGGTGGAGGGTAGACCTTCTCTCCAGAAAAGGCAGAGATCCTTCACTCAGTTTTGCAAACAAAGAAAGGAGTCCCCAGGAGTGACGAGGTAGGTCTGAGGAGATCACCGGGTTGTTCTACAGAGCTGCCCTGCCTTGGGCTTGCTTGCTTGCTTGGGTTTTTACCTGCTCATGCAGGGAGTGATGAGACACATGAAGCAAGGGCCGTAAGTCTGGATCCACTGTCCCATGAGCCAGCCCCATCAGAGAGAGACACTGTCCTCCCCAAAGCACTTCATCCACCATCTCAGTATTTTGGGCGTTCTTACCTAGCACAGAGGCTTTTTTTTTCTGGAAACTATCTCAGTACTCAATTTATGATTAACACCACTGAGGCCTTGCTGTAGGTTAATATAACACTATAAACTGAAAGTCCATGCCCTCAAGTTGGTTGACAGATAAACAAATATAAAAATGGAATTAACTTCTATCACAGATACACTCATACGCACAGGATGGAAGGGAACAGATGTGAGGAAAACCTCGCTAGCCCAGACGGGTGAGAGAAAGTGTTCACGTGCCTTGAAAGACAGTAGGAATTGGCCAGTTAAAGCGTGTGGAGGGGGCCGGTGTGCACACATGGGGGTGGAGAAGGGTAAGGAGAAGTGCCAGCAGAGCATTTTAAGTAGTAAATGGTCAATGTGAGAGACGAACAGATTGATGCAGCCTTGAATTCCATGTTAAGACGCTGGATTTCGCCCTAAAGGTTACTGGCAGCCTCTGAGGGTTTTAAGCAGAATGACAGAATTGGATTTGCTGTTCAAACTCTAATCTGACTGTGACAGGAAAAATGAACTAGGAGAAGGGATGCAATTGCTCCTCGAAGTGTGGTCTGTAGCCCAGAGCCAGCCTGCAAACTGCTCACAGGTCTATGACAAGACTACTACAGAAATTTGAAAAATTATGTTTATGTCTATTGGTTCTACTGATAAAAAAAAAAAATAATTGAAGTTTGTGAGTTTTAAAACATGACCCCACCAAAATATAATGAAAAGCAGGAAATTAGTACAGTACCTCCCCATAAGCTATTTATAGTGTCCGAGAAATCTGGCAGACGCCACATTAACGAAGGGAGCGAGTTTCACATCCCAGTAACAAGGCATACGGTCCTCAGGTATACCCCGGCGTGATGCAGTGAGGAGGGCACAGCGTCACTTCTGTGGTATTCTTGCCAAAAATGCATAACCTCAGTCTAATCATGATAAACATCAGACAAACTGAAATTGAGGGGCATCTTACAAAATAACCACCCTGTACACTTCAAAAATATTATGGTCATGAAAGACAAGACTGAGGAACTTCCCCAGACTAAAAAGACAGGGAGACTAACTGCAACGTGGGATCCCAGATTAGACCCTGGGCCAGAAAAAGGACATTAGTTGGAAAACAGGCAAAACTGGAATATGATCTGCAGTTAATAGTATTACTGTATCAATGTTAATTTCCTGATTTTGATAACTATACCACGGCTATGAGAATGTTAGCATTAGTGGAAACTAGCTGAAAGGCACATGGGAATTCTTTGTACTACTTTTGCAACTTCTCTGTAAGACCAAAATTATTTCAAAATTTAAAGTTATTATTTTTCTAATGGCTCCTGAATTCTTTGACTCTTCTCTCTTTAAGAGGAAGGGTCTGTGTCTTCTGTGTATAAGTCTGGGCAGGTTTGTAACTGCTTCAACCAACAGAGTAGCATGGAAGTGACACTGTGATTTTTGCTTATATTCAGTGTCTTTTTTTGACATTTTATAGTAGTTTATAACATTTTTTGTCATTTTATAGTAGTTTATAAAAATATTTATTCCGGTTACCTTTTGCTGCATAACTAGATACTCCATACATGGTAGCATAAAGCAATAACCATTTTATGATGCTCGTGGACCCTGTGGGTCATGAATTTGGACAGGACATGGTGGGGATGACTTGTCTTTGTTCCACGATGTTTGAGGCCTCAGCTAGGAAGACACAAGGGCTGGGGTGGGAGGCGGACAACGGCTGGGGGCTGTAATCATCTGAAGGCGTCCTCACTCACACATCTGGCTCCTGGGCTGTGATGATCCAAGGAGGACTCAGTTAACGCTGTTGTCTGGAGCACCTGCTGCTGCCCTCTCCACGTGGCTTGGCCTCTCTCGGCACGACAGCTGGGTGCCAAGAGAGCGCGGCCAAGGAGCGAGTGTCTGGAGAGCAGGTGCTCCAAGAGCAGCAGGGGGCAGCTGGATGGTCTTTTCTAACCTTGGAAGTTACGCAGCATCACTTTCATTGTGTTCTAGGTGGGTGTACGCAGGTCAGATTCAAGTGGATGCAAACTAGACTCGACCTCCTGGTGGGGAGTGGCACAGGCAGGCTACAGAAAAGCATGTGGGATGGGAGATATTTTTGCAGACATCTTTGTGAAACACAATCTGCCACAGTATTGGTCTGCAACAAATAGAAATTTTAGAAATTGCTTCTTCGCCACAGACTGAACAGCACTAGCTTACAGAACTAGAGAGATCAGTTAATAGGTTATTACAGACCAGACATGGTGGTTCATGCCTATAATCCCAGCACTTTGAGAGGCCGAGGCGGGAGGATTGCTTGAGGCCAGGAGTTCGAGACCAGCCTGGGCAACATAGTAAAACCCCCCCTCTCTAAAAATAAATAAATAAATAAATAAATAAGTAAAATTAGCTGGGTGTGGTGGTTGTGCACCTGTAGTCCCAGCTACTCAGGAGGCTGAGGCAAGAGGATTGCTTAAGCCCAGGAGTTGGAAGCTGCAGTGAGCTATGATCACACCAATTCACTCCAGTCTGGCTGACAGAGACTCTGTCTCTACTTCTAAAAAAAAAAAAAAAAGGTTACTACAGTGATCCAAGGGAGACATGACTGGGAGCCTTGTATTAGTTTTGCCTTGTTGCACAACAAATGACCACAAACTTAGCAATTTAGAGCAACATCCATTTATTATTTCAATGTTCTGTAGGTCAGAAGTCTAGCTCAGCATGGCTGGGTTATCATTTCAGAGGATCACAAGGCTGGAATTAATGTGTCAGCTGGGCTAAGTTCCAGTGTAGAGGCTCATTCTTATTGTTGGCAGAATTCAATTTCCTACAGTTTCAGGACTTAGATCCCTATTTCCTTGCTGGCTGTCAGCTAAGGATCTCTCTCAGCACCCAAAGCCACTCATATTCCTTGCCCGGTGGGCCCCTCCATATCAGGACCAACAAGGAAGGGTCTCTTCCACCTCAAACCCTTCTCAAGCTTCAAATCTCCTTGACTTCCCTGTCTCTGACTTTCAGACCAGATTTAAAGGGCTCATATGATCAGTCAGGCCCACCCAGATAATCTCCATATTTTAAGGCCAACTAATTTGGAGCCTTAATTACATCTGCGATATCCCTTCACAACAGCACTAAATTAGTGTTTAATTGACTGGAAGAAGGTGTGTATACAACAGCGACTGGGAATCTTGAAGGCTCTCTTAGAGTTCTGCCCACCACATGCCAGAACTTGTCCCTTTCCCCAGTTCCATCTTACCCATGCCTCCTTTTTGAAAAATAACTCACATTTGATTGTCCAAACAAGCTGCTTCTGGCCAACTTGTGTACAAACCCAAATAGAAGCTGGACTTTGTTTAGCTTCCCACTAATGCTGGTTAAGAGTTTTAGATTTCATATTTGTTCAGTAACTGAGCAGTAGACTACAAACAAAGCTTTCCCATTTACATAATGTACCGGTCTAGTGGACCAAGGACAGTCATTTTAAATTAAAAATCTCTAACATCAAGCTGAATTTGAAATTTTTGGTTCAGTGATTCAGCTTCAAAAAGAAATGGTTTCATAATGTTTAGTTATGGTATGATAGTATGTCTACCCTGAAAGCAATAACATTTGTAGTATTTCTCCTTGAAACATTTGCCCTTGTCTGCAATGCTCACTAATCCGCTTGCAGAGAACTGCGGAACTCTTGCCAATAAAGGTCCACATATGAGGAGTTATTTTTCACAAAAAAAAGGGAGCAGAGTTGAGATTTCAGCAGCTTCAGCACAAATAAATTTTAGATCTGGACAGCTGACAAAGATCCACAGAGTCCTTATGGTCAGGCATTACACTTCTTCCCTGAGGAAGTTTACCCCAAGAGGCAAAAAAACATACATAATATGAAGATAACTTAATGTGAGTCATAAGGCTGACTGCCTCATCTGCTGAGAAAGTCTCAGAATTAAGTTAGAATATGCAGCTATACTAGACTGTACTTCCTATTTACGGAAATCTCCCATTGCCTAACATAGCATGACGAAGATATGCATTTTAGTAAAAGAAACTTTAGTTAGGTTAAAAGCGTTTTCCAATAGAAAGGAATGTTAAATGTAAATGAAAGAATTTTATGTTGCATTAACAACTCTGGAAAAAGCTTTTACACCTGTTACCTCAATAGATGCCCAATACAGTCCTGTGATAGTCCACATCTGTTGAATGAAATAAGGCCACAGAATGTTTCTATCACAGAAAGCACAAAAGGTGAAATGAGAGCTGTAGCCAAGAGATCTCCAAACAGTGGAACTTTTTTACAAATCATCTCTGACGCCCTCCAACTCCAGACCCTGTGATATGCCTAAAAGCCTTATTTCGTCCAAGGCTTTACATGAATTGTCCCTACAGAGTCAATGGCTTTGGCCCCTCATCCCCACATCCTGTCCAGTGCTTTCTGTTCTGCCTGGGCCTGAGCCCTCGCTCTCTCTGCCTTTCTGAGCCCTGTGGCTCTGCAGCTGGCCTCCATTCTCTAATGATTCCTTGAATCCCTGGCACTCTTCGCAAGACATGATTCCATATTCATCCCACAGCTCCATGTGTTCAAACAACAGGCAGGAGACATGCCCATCCTTGCTCCAGAGTGGGAAGGGGAGTGAACAGAAAGACACTGTGAGTGACATACAGGATTGACTAAGGGCACTGAGCAGAGGCAAGTCCCTAAGACAACCGCTAGATTGTACATCTGGCCAGCATTTCCTTTCTCCTACAGATATGAATCCAACAATTAAAAAACAGAAATTGCTAATAAAAGGGACCCCAGAGAATTCTCTTTCTTTCCACCATGTGTGGATACAGTGAAAAGTTGGCAGCCTGCAACCTGGAAGGGGGGTCCTTACCAGAGCCCGACCATGCTGGCACCCTGATCTTGGGCTTCTGCCTCCAGAACTGTGAGAAATAAAGGTCTGATCTTTCAGCCACCCAAAAAAAAAAACAGAAATTGCATATAAGGTATTTTAAAAATTCTTTTGATTTAATGAACCTACTTATTTTCTAAAGTCCCCTTTTGTCCTGATACTTAATGAAATGCAAGAGATTTTTCCTTTGGAATCTACTTGAAATCAGACTAAGATTTCTCTCTTTTCTATCCCATTCACTCAAAGACATTTGCTTAGTGTCTTTCATGTGCCATGCACTGAGCTAACAGAAAGCCACATCAAGTATCATAAGTGCTAGGACAGATACATAAAGAAAAAGTTCTAGAAAGGGTGCAGAAGGAACAACAGAAGCAGTCTTTTCAATCTGAGGGGCATAGCAAAGGCTTCAGAGTGCAATCGATAATGACAGTGGTAGTAAACACAGACTGCACGGTTACTATGTAGGACACACAGTTACAAGTGCTATACATGTACTAACTCACTGAATTCTAACCAAAAAATTAAAAAAAGAAAAGAAAAAGCTTAAGAGGTAGACATCATCATTTTCTTTTTTCTTCAGATGAGAAACTGAAGCTCAAAGAAGCAAATCAGTTAAGTGGCAAGTCGAGGGGCTGAGATGCAACCAGCAGCCTAGATCAGAGCCAGCACTGCACAGCGCAGGTACTGCCCGAGTTGAGCAGAGGAGCCGGCACTGGCAGTGGGTGGAGGAAGGCACAGGAGGGAAGGGGGAACAGACAGGGACGAAGCGTGTCCTGGGCAAAGGGGGCAGCAGGACAGAAGGCAAAACCAGGATGGCTCATGAGGGCAGTGAAAAGTAAGTGAGAAAGCAAGTTTATTACATAAACGGAGGAGGTAAAAAGAAGAGAGCAAAGAATCAGGCTGGAGGAATAAGCCAGGGCAGCTCACAGAAGATCTTACTTGTCATGCTGAGGAGCTTGAACATTTTCCTCTAGGGTGGGGTTGGCAAACTAGAGCCTGCAGGACAAACCCTGAGGGCTGCCTGTATTTGTGCAGCCCACAGCTAAGAACAGTTGTTAGGTTTTTAAATGGTTGAAGAAAATCAATGTAAAAATATTTTGTAATGTATGAGAGTTGTATAAAATTCAACTTTCAGTTTCCATAAGTAAAATGTTATTGGAACCCAGCCGCATTCACTCATTTACATATTGTCTGTGTTTGCTTTTATACTACACTGGCAGGGTAGTCGTACCAAGGACCATATGGTCTGCAAAGCTTAAAATATTTACTATCTGGCCTTTTACAGAAAAGATTTGCTGAGCCCTGCTCTAGGTGATTAGGTAGGGTTAGGCAAAGTGATATAATTACCAGCTTTATATTTTTACAAAGATTATTCAGGCTACATGAGGACAATGGACTGAAAACAAAAAGGACTGGGAACGCGGAGATCTGTTAAGAGACTATGACTACTCTCAAGAAATAATAGGATCAAAGCAGAAACCCATAGGAAAAGGCAATGAAGACAGATATTAACGAGGCTGTTATCAGCAGGACTTGATAATCTACTGGATTCAGGAGAGGACAGGAGAGATCAAGAATGACTCCAGGTACTTGATTTGTCCTACAAGGAGGCTGCCACCATGACCACCACGCAGAGCGATGCACATCACAGCAAGCAATCGAAGTCCGGGAGCTCCCCATGCAACGACGCACTGTGTTCACTGCTTTACCTCTCGCTTAATCCTAGCTGTGAGGTAGGAATAATTAACCTTACTCTACAGAGGAGAAAACCAGCACTGAGCCTTAACCAAGTATTCTGAAAGCCCCCAGCTAAATTGATGGTCCAGTACCAAAGCAGCTAGCCACCTTGCCCTAACAGGAAGTGAAAGGGATCTAGACACGGATGTTCATAGTGTGCCTTTCACGAGATATTTCTTTTACCTGGTGGACTAATGCTAGTTGTCTGATCCACAACCATGGGGTCGCTCACACAGGGAACAGATGCCCCTGTGGCTATTCCCTGACCTTCGTTCTGGCTCTAGGAGCTGATGTTATGCTCTCCATTATCCCAGGGAAAACCTGTTCTGGGGCAGCCCTTAGTTCTTCAGATGGGAGGTGCAAATTCAATACACCACCACAATAGGAAAAAAGTTCAAAGATTTTTACTTAACAGATCCTAGGCCAAAAGGGCACAATGAATCAGGAGAACAGTCCTCTGTCCCTGGGTCATGAGAGGCAGGAATGAAGAGTCGAGAGAGGGAGAGGAAGTGTGTGACAACTAGCAGTACATGTAAGGGAATAGCACATGGGTCACTTTAAGTTTGTGGGCAAATGCTTGAACGGCCTGTTTAAAGGAAGCCGCAGGATAAGTGGGGAGCCCAGCTCTAAGTTCTTATCTCTGGCCACTGGCTTGAGCCATTTGGGTGTGACGCAGAACTGGAAACTGTCAAGGATGACTCAGCCCTTTCTCTGTTATGAGAAAGTTAAACCTGTGTTCAAGATGGACGCCAAGGCAACATAAAATTCTAAGAATTCACTACACCAAGGTAACACAGCTAATAAATTTCAGAGTTTATAACCTTGACTGCTCTAATGTATACAGGAGAAAAGCATGTTTGGACAAGAAGATGAATTAAGTTTGGAAAGAAGAGTTAAAAGAGAACTGAGGGCAGAAACCCAACATTTAAAGATTTGGCACGAAAAAATAAACCCCACGGTCTCAATGTTCACATGACATAAAAAGAAAGAACATCAATGAATGTAGAATGGAAAAGAGTCAAAAAAGAGCAAGTTAAAACCCTGTTCATCCTCTTTGATGCTCAGATTTTAGATTTAGTCCCAAATCCTGTAATTTATACTTTCATTATGGATACTGAGTAACTTTAGTATTACCTAGCCCCGCGTTTCAGGAGATATTTCTAAGATCAATCCACGATACTAAGGTACTGAGAGACAAAAATACAGTGATGATCAATTTGAAACCATTGAACTAGGGCTACCTTGTTGACCATGAAAACCATTAAAATGGGATAGGATCGTCATCCATGCTAATGTTTCATAAGAACCACCAGCTTGTGCGCATGAGTATGTGTGTGCTCAACAAACTTACAGTTTTGTCCTGATTATATAAAATTATTATTTAAAAATTATAACTATATACAACTGTTTATATATAATTATATAAAATATATAAATATAGAAACATAAATATAATGTTTTATTAATGTTACATTTGGAAAACTAGGAAAGTATTACAAAGAAAATATAATCCCATCACTCTAAGAAAATCATTGATAAATTTAGATAAATTACTTGTCTTTTTTCTCTTCACATGGACATAGGATAAACCTCACCATTAACATAACGGCTACCATTCAGTGAGCATGTCCTGTGCTGCACCGTGCTGTATGCCGGACGTCCACGCCTCATTTAATAACAGCGGGGCTAAGTCCATTTTACAGAGGTTTAGACACTGCAGCACAGGCTGGTGAAGCAATTTGCTAATAGTCACCTACAAAGCCAGCAGTGATGGGGTTAGAACTGAACTCTGCCTCATTTAAGAGTCTGTTAAATATATTGGGATAGGGGATAGGAGAAAAAGTCCAAATTTTATTTTTTTCTAAACATTAAAAACATTTCCCATGTCATTAAAGTCATTTAAAATATAAGTTCTTTTAACCACATAGTTTTCTGCTCTACAATTTACTTAACTAGTCCTCTTTTGATGGACCCCTGTTTTCTACTTTTTACCCCTACATGCTGGAAAGAAAATAAAAGCAGTGGGGTATAGGGACCACTTCAGATGGGTTCCAATCCTCACTCAATTTTCCTACCTTCGTGCTCCCAGGAAACTTATATAAACTCTGAGTGTCACCTTCATCGTATGTAATACCACCACCTACTTCACTTTGCAATGATGAGGAGAAATAAGGTTGTTCCTGTGAAGCTCCCAGCATTGTCTGGAACAAAAAATGCTTTCTTTGAAGACAGATACTAGCTGTCTTTGCTATTATTATTGTTGTTGTTTAAAATGTTTTAATGGGCACTATTTTACATAAATATTTGTGTACATCTTTCACTATTTCTAAAACTGGAATCAAAGATATTTAAGGTTTAATATACATTAAGAGTTTGCTCATCACAAAGGATATACTAATCTATAACTTCATTTTACTTGACAAATTAAAATTGTATATATTTATCATGTACATGTTTTGAAATGTACATACATCACAGAATGGCTAATCAAGCTAATTAACATATGCAGTTCCTGACATATCTTTTTTTGTGGTGAGAACATTTAAAGTCTACTGTCTTAGCAATTTTCAAGAATACATTGTTATTAACTATAGTCACCATGTTGTATATTATATCTCTTAAACTTAATCCTCCCATCTAACTGACATTTTTTATTCTTTGACTAACATCTCCCCAGCAACCCCATCCCCTACCCCTCTCGCCTGGTAACCACCATGCTCCTTTCTGAGATTAAAATTTTTACATTCCATATATAAGTGAGATCATGCGGCATTTGCCTTCCTGTGCCTGGCTTATTTTACTTAACATAATGTCCTCCAGGTTCATCATGTTGTCACGAGTGACAGGATTTCCTTCCATATTAAGGCTGAATGTTCTACTGTGTTTATCTACCATATTTTCTTTATCTATTCATCTACTGAGGGGCACTGAGGTTGACTCCACACCTTGGCTATTGTGAATAACACTGCAATGAGTATGGAGGTATAATATCTCTTTTCAAGATAGTCATTTCAATTCCTCTGTATATATACCCAGTAGTAGGATTGCTGGATCATGCAGTAGTTGTATTTTTGATTTTTTGAGGAAACTCCCTATTGTTTCCTGTAATGGCTGTACTAATTTACATTCCTACCAATAATGTACAAGGGTCCCCTTTTCTCCACATCTTCTCCAACACTTGCTATCTTTCATCTTTTTGATAACAGCCATTCTAACTGGTGTGAGGTGTTATATCATTGTGGCTTTAACTTACATTTCCCTGATGATTAGTAATGTTGAACATTTGTTCATATATCTGTTGACCATTTGTATAACTTCTTTTGAGAAATGGTTGCTCAGATCTTTCATCCATTTTTTTAATCAAGTTGTTTTCTTACTATTGAGTTGTTTGAGTTCCTTATATATTTTGGCTATTAACCCCTTATCAGATGTATAGTTTGCAAATATTTTCTCCCATTCTGTAGGTTGTCTCTTTACTCTTTTGATTGTTTCCTTAGCTGTTCAGAAGCTTTTTAGGTTAATGTAGCACCATTTATCTATTTTTGCTTTTGTTACCTTTGCTTTGGGGTTCAAGGATATACTACTTTAAAAGGGAAACAGCAGTGTATGAAAATACACATTACTACACTCTTGAGTGCCACTAAGAAAAAAATAACTCTACCAATTTTTTAAAATACCTTATTATCTTAAAGGAATTTTCTTTGATTATTAATGAGGGTGACTCTTTTTCATGCTTATTGTTAGAAATAACCTTTTCATGTCCTTTGTCCATTTTCCCTTTGGGCCTATCCTACATTAGAATCTCAGGATACCTAATGAAATCAGTCTCTGAAAGATGACCTTTTGTTTACTTTGTAAACATCTGTGTTAAGCAGAATTCATGACTCCAAGCAGACAGAAGAAATGCATACACATACACACACACACACACACACACAAATGGTGCATTCTAAGGGTACAAAGTGTCTCAGAGGCATTTATCTCATTGAAGAACCATGATTAGTCTACTTCACTGCCTGGGTTTTTTCCCCATGTAATATGCTATGGCAAAGAATGCTAAGTGATAACACATGTTTGAGATGGTAATAAAAATGTGCCAAGCAAGTCACAGAACATTATTTGAAACTCAGACTACTGTTTAGTCTGGCAGTTCTTGTGCTCTTTAATTATATGGCTGAGGCTACATCTGTACAGCAAACACTGTAATATATTCTAACCAATAACTGTCATCACCTAAAATCAGAAGACTCTTGACATGGAAGAAGATTTGGTGTTGAGACATGACAAATGAACTGAGAGTCTGTGTTCTGTGCCTCACGTTACATTCCATTCAGCTGGGCTTCACACTGCTCTATCTAATTGACTGACAATGGCAGGTATATGCAATATATTCACAACAATGCATGATTTTATCAACGATAGATAAGTAACAACAAAAAAGAATCTGCAACACAAGTACTCTGTTAATTCTAAAATGGTAAATTACATTGGTAAATCACCAAAAGAAAATGCAAACACTAAAACAGAACCACAATGTTAAAACTTGCCAAATAACGTGAAGGGATTGATTCTTTCAGACTTCAGAAGGTGCAATGGTCGTATCAAGAGACTTTGTTTAGCTATTATTTCTACAGTTAGGATGCCAGGAGCTGATGGTTTTGATGGTTGTAAAAACCAAATAAGTAGCAATTAGTGAATTGACTATCTGATATAGAGACCAAATAACCGTATAAATACAGAATATAAGGGCGACATTAAAATGCTTCATAGTAAGACAATGTTTTCTTTTGTCACTGTCTTCAGTACTGCACATTTTAACACCATCAGAAGCAAAGTAAATTTGTTTTATGAGAACAATAACCAAAAGACATTAGCTGATAAGCCAAAAATCAAAGAAGCCAACAAGAAAAGTTAGAAACTCCCATCAAGTAAAGATAAATAAGTATATCCATCAAAATAAATATTTCCCACATTAATATTCTGGTCCAAGGCAATTGCCGCCTTTATACATTTCTAATAAACCAGTAAAATGAAGATGTTAATCTGATGTTAAATAAAGAAGCAATTTAAAGAATATCCCTTCTAAATCCTGAAGATAATGATATCTATGGTTGCTGGATGCAGAAGTGGAAAATTGTTTATTACAGTAAAGAATAAGGGAGATTGCTTTGATGCCAGACCTACCTGTGTATGAGAAACCAAGAGTTCCACTGAAGGGTATCAATGTTTGGATGGCTAATGGCCTACGAAAGCTTGTGAAGGTTTGAGTTTTACCAGTGCCGCCATGATCACCATCTTCTCATGGACGCTGACATCCTCATCCTAGCGCTGAGCAAAAGGGAGGTCCCATTTCTGCTGGCACACAGGCCACTCACAGCTCTCACCTCCTCACTAAACCAGCTAGAGAAGTGCACTGTGGACTCTATGCACAAGCTCTGTAGAAAGGTTACTTTATATAACTAAGTCATTTCTTAATAACAACTGATAAATTGAGGAACCTGCCACTGAAGCAAGCCCAATGCATAACTGCTCAGGAGGCTTGGGGTTTAGCTCTGGAGTTTGCATCACACTCTGAGAGTCCAGACTAGACCTCCTGCAGTAAAATAAATATGGTATGTGAGCACTACTATTTTCACAATGTTTTCATATCATCTGCACAATGGCCACAGAGTTTGTAGAGCAGTCTCTAGTTTTGTCTGCTGGTCCAGGAGCCGAGGGCTCTTCCTACAGAAGAGCTTAAGAGATGACCAGGGACCTGTGGGCTATACACGCTACTGACCCCTCCAGGATTCTGGCAAGCTTCACTAGGAAAGACATAGAGAATCACAGCCCCAAACTGTGTCTCAAAACGCATGTCTGAGCAAATAATGAGAAGGTGATAAAATATGGCCAAGGGCACAGTGTACCTGAGACTTAACCAACATTCTAGCAAGGAACCTGAATGACACCAATTTTAAGCAAGAGTTCAAGGAGCAAATGGAAGAATGACCCAACAATAATTACAATCCTTAACTCATAAAAACTACTGCTGTTAAATCCTGGAAGACTCAGGCTGGAACCCACCACTAGGAAAGGTTCATAGTAGACTGAGAGACTCAAACAGGTGAGTCCCTCTGTACAATCTGAAAGAGGTAAAATTAAGTAGTAAATTCTGAACATGCTTAAATAATTTATTAGGGGAAATGTAACATATTTTTCCACAAGGAGAATAATTACATCTCAATAATTTTTTAAAAAGGCTAGTGTAAAAAGAGGAGTTCATAAAAGTGACCACAATAACACCTATCATATTTTACTATTTATCTCAAAGTAGGAAACAAAGGCAATATCACACCAAATGACTAGAGCTCCAAATAGAAATACATAGCCTTAGGACAGTGTTAGACATTGTCTTTATAAATATTCTAAAAATAGCAATATGTAACATAGTCTCCAATTACACAAATAAGAATTTAAAATCTTGTCCTTCCAATTCATTGACCTCATCACTTTCAAATTCTTTTTTTAGCCTACCCTCAATCACCCAGTTTCCTGAAGAGTTTTACGACTACTAATGGCACCACCTCAAAAATCTCACTTTCAAGCATCTCAAAGCCAGAACACCACTCCCTAACTTTCCAGCTCAATTACCCCTCCACCTGTGTCCTAGATTTGAATATTTCTCCCTCAGGGAATATTGCGGCGTGGGCGGGAGGGGGGGGGACAACATCCCTAGGGAGGGAGGACATCAGTCTAATTTATCATCCTACATAATCAGTTTTAACCTTTCTAGGGAGATCAAGGGTCAGAAAACTTTCAGTAAAGGGCCAGAAGTAAATCTCTTTCACAACTGCTCAACTCTGCCACTGTAGTGCAAACACAGTCACAGACAATACATAAAAGAATAGGTATGGCTGTGTTCCAACATTTCATTTACAAAAGTAGGTGGTGGGCTGGATTTGGCCAGGAAAACTGCAATTTATCAACCTCTATACTAAATTATTCTTGTTACATAGAAATATCACTAAAATATTGGTCATCTTAAAAACAGAAACCCTCCCTGACCCCATATCTCCTTCCAGTTCCTCATTTTTCAGCTCTCCTTTATAGCAAAACTCCTTTAGAGTAATTGGTGTTCCCTGACCCCACTCCATCACTCTCTCCACAATCCACTCCACCAGGCTTTTGCCACATGTGCCACTGAAAATCACCCTTAAAGACGTTACACCTCCTGTTGCCAACTACCATGGTTAATTCTCCGTCCCCATCACACTGACCCTCTTAGCAGCATTTGACACTGTTATTCTCTCCTTCTGAAGGTCCCTGAAAATTGGAGGCTTGCTTTTTTAATACTGCAGCTAGCATTAGCACAGCTAATAAACTTCCTCACTTCAGTCTTGCATATCATCTTCCTAAAGAGGCTCTCTCTGTCCACCGTCTCAAAAATAGCTCACCCCAGGCCCAGCCCATAAAACTCTCCATTCTCCTCCTCTGCTTTACCGTTCTTCACAGCACTTAAAACCAGTGGAAGTTATGTTTTTAAAATTCATTTCCTTGTTTATTGTCTATTACCCCCATTTAATTGTAAGCTCCATGAAAGCAAGGATCCTGTTTTGTCCCACTCATAACTACTTGTGGAATGATTCAATGAATGACAATTTTTCTTGCAGGTAGAAAAATGCTAAGTTCCATGATGCAAATAAATCACAAGACCTCAAGAGACTCTGAGAAAAGTAAAATTGAATTTTCTTGTGGGAAACTAAGGAAATACTTCAGGGGAAAATGTTAGGTAGTATTCTGTTAACAGTGATGATCTCCATACTTGTTTTTAAACACAGAAGGAAGGAACTGTGAATTAGTGTTGATTGCAGCCCCCAAAATACCCAGGCAGCTCTGACCAAAGACTTCAACTAAATGCTACCTTCTCATACAAGCATATACTCAAGCCTGGGTACCATGTGACCAAAGAGACATCACCATGCAGGGCTCTCTGCCAGGCTCTCATTGCTATTCCATGAGGAAAGCTGTCACTGAACCCCTGAAAGCCAGAGAAGAAGAACTGAAATGATGAAGCCTTCAGCCTTAGGGTTGCTGTGAGAGTATGGATTCAAAAGATTGAGTTGTTACTGACCACAGAGATAAACAGTCTCAGTGGACCCATCTGGACCCCAACAATATGGATAGGCAATGAAGTGTTCACCAAGTTACCATGAACTTAAGGAAAATCTCTGTGATAGTGAGTGAGATAACAGAAGAAAATAAGCAGAAGGATTTACTACCAACTATAACAGGCAAAACTCACATAAGAGTTTTTTATATCCTGAAAACATAAATAACATCGAAACAGATTTAGATTACTGTTCATCTTCCTTATGAGTAAGAAAAATAGAATACCTTGGACCAAACTCCTAAGCATTTAGGTTAGTGTTTTTCTATGATTCTATCCAAAAGAGAATACTGCAGTGGATGGAGAGAATTAATTTAACCCTTATTCCACGGAGTGCTTATGTAAAGAGACTTGTTTCCACAGGATATACAAGGATGAGTTATATCATAACACAAATGAGGAGGAATGTTAACCCTGTCAGTGTGGTTTAAGTCATGAGGGTTGAAAACCTAGAAGGTAGAAGAAGAAAGAGGTTGAACTGAACCACAAATTAGGATCACACTGTAAGTCGAACAGTGCCAGGAGCAACACGGTGGTGAAAAGCAAAGGGAGGGGCTGCCAGGACCTCAGGATGATGGCAGAGGGAACAAGGCGGAATCATGCTTTTGCTTTTATCCACATGATGCTGAGAATAACTATGTTGAGAAATTGGATTGCTCTTTTAAGTAAATGTGACACAATGAATTTAAAACACTTTGACATTAAGTCTACTGTGACCCTCACTCCAATTTCTTTTAAAAAAGTGGCTTTTCTGGGTAGCACAAAGAACAATGAACCAGGAGGTCTGGACCCAAAATCTGATCTTGATTCAAATTGAATGTGGGGCTTAGAACAAACAAATTCCTATTAGAGCTTCATTTTCCTCATGTGTAAAGTGAAGACATTGGCCCAGTGTACTAAATCTATCTTTTTACTCTGTGTATCTGATGATGTGACATCTTGGGGTCTTGCTAACCCTGGAGGGAATGCCCATCCCAGGACTAATTCCAGAGATAGTGAACAACAAGCCTTTGAACGTGCCTTTCCTATGCAAACCAACCTATCGGGAGCTCACACCCCTAGTCACATCCTTTGCTGAGCTCTTAACACTCTGGGCCGCTACTTCCCTGCCCTAATCACTCCAGAGCCAGGTACAATACAACCAGGGACAGCACATCCACCCCAGAGCCCACCGAAATTATTCAAACTAGCCAATCCCACGCCTGCTTACCCTGTCTTGCCTGTTCCTCCTCATGAAAACCACAACAAAGGTTCTTGTCCACAATTTCCTCCGCCTCCTTGGCCACCCCTGACCAGCCCTGGCGCTTCCCCAGGTACGCCCCTTCTCTTGGGATCTATGAGTATAAGAAATCATCTTTTCCAAGGCAATTGTCCCCTGATCTGTTGGCCTCACTATACTGAATAATAAAATCTACATTTTAAAATACCCAAATTATCTCCAAAGTTCCATACAGCTCTAAAATTCCAATATTTCTGTGTTCACATGAATAAAGACAAAAAAGTTCTATTCCTTTAGAGCAAGAGTCAGCAGACATTTTCTGAAAAATGTCAGAAATATTTTAGCCTTTGCCAGACACAGGGTCTCTGTCTGTAAGTTTTACAATGCTTTAAAAATGTAAATATCACTCTCACTTCACGGGCCACACAAAAACAGCCTGCAAGCCGGCTGGCCCTATAGGTCGTAGTTTGCCAATCTCTGCTTCAGATGACAAGAGAAAGTTTACAGACCTTAGGATGTCTTGCGAAACATAAAAAGCTTTACTGAATTCACACTCAGAAATAAAACTGCTCTATAATGCACATCTGGGGAATCACTAATTATAAATGTGTGCAACAAACCTAAGTGGTTTCTTGTAAATCTCACACCAAAAAAGCCATCTGCTTCTGACCCGGAAATAACTACTAAGAATTAATGTGACCGTGAACTCACAACTACAGCGAAAGAAAACGATGAGAAAATACCACTATATTGAAATAACTGTTCTGCCTAGAGTCCAGCAAACACAAACTCAACAGGTTCGCAAATCAAGAAATCCACTGCAAGGACAACATATGTATATTTGAAATATAAATTGAGGATTTCTCTAGACCCAAACAAGACAACATAAACACATCCAACTATCAACTCGTTGACAGGATGGGAGGTGCTATTTTACTAACAGCTTTCAAAGATAGTTAACAACCACTAGCAGTTGAATTGAGAAAAAGGACTTTCCTAGGGAAAAAAAAAACTTTTCAAGAGTAAGATAAAATTTATGCTCATAATTGTTAAAAGGATATCAGTGGGAGAATACAAAATACCTCAGCAAAGTTGACAATTAAGACAAATTTAATTACCAAATTCTTACATAATTCTTACATAACACCAATTAAACATGTTGGACAAGTATGTAGCATTATAATCCTAAAATTAAGGCACAGAGAAAAGGGGTTGAAAAAAGCTCTGGATTCAAAGGAGTGATAAAAAGAGCAAAACTACAAAATTTTCTCAGTGTTTTAAATCTTTTACACTTGCTTTATCCCCTAAATTCTACTTCGATAAGAAGTGTAGATGAGTACCCAGCGTGAACAAGTGGCTGAAAACACGGGTAATGGGCTACGTCCACAAAAAGAGGAAAGAGCAAGTTAAACACAGATGCTCAAGAGCTCGGCCCTGCTGGAGTGTTTCGTTCTGCAGAGGACTGGCAAAGCGTCAATGGGAAACCACAGGTGAGAACCCTGAAACGGAAACGGGAGCTCAGAGACTGACTTGCTTCTCACTACGAGGCTTTTCAATATCCAAAGGCAGCCTGAGAAACGGCAACTTTTTTCTGAAGAAATCAACGCATTCTAATTTTAACAATGAAGTTTTACTTTATTACATAGTTATTTCATGTACTGAGATTTCATCAGAGGAAATATTTTAGCTATATTAACTCAGCTACCTGAGGGGGGAAACAAACATAAATGGTTTATCTTAACAACAGGGAAACATTTCAAACATCTCTGACATCTCTAATGATCTGGGCTTCTACTTTACCCAGACTACAAAATTTAAACAATTTAAACTACATGTATCAGAATGTGGAGATGCCTAACGTTATTCAAGTATATAAATTGGAAGACAAACTCAAATGGAAGTCATCTTGCGACTGGGGTGCTCTCCATGGCCCCCACAATTCTTATCCAAAGTTAATCCAAAAAGAGTGCCCCCAAGCAGTTTCTTTCTGCTACTGAAAACTTTTTTTGTTCTTTCAATTCTTTGTAGGGTGCTGGAGCTCTGGTTTGAAACAGTATCACTAAACACTTCTACCTCCTGTCAAAGAGGTACCTCTTCAAGGAATATTTCTATTAATCCTTCTTCCTCTAATCATAATGAAAAGGGGAAAGGAAGGGGAGGAGGGAAAGGAAGAAGAAGAGAAGGCGGAACTTATAAAGCATTTTTTACAGACCAAGTGCTAATATTACCCCTATTTTCCAGAGGAGGGAACTTACGTACAGACAAAGTAACTTGGCCAAGATCATACAGCTAGTTGGGTTAAATTCCTTTAGATGATACTATAATCTTCTAGACATAACTGTCTCATTGAATTCATTACACTATTTAACAAAGGCCTAATTATAAATCTGTCTCCTCCATTAAATATTAACACTAAGCACTCTCAGGGTGAGAACTTTATCTTATCATTTATCCTTGCCATCATTCAGTAGTTGCCAATTAGATATCTGACAAATGAATGAAAGATTGAGCAAATGAATCGAAAACCAATGAGGGAAGTCAGTTGAAGATGGTGACTCTAAGGCCAGAAGTACTTTTTACTGAAGCCTACACCATTGATTCACTGTGAACTTCATTTAAGAGATCCCTAAAATTTCATTCATCTGAATAGCATTTTTATGACTCGTGCCATAAAACAGAAAGTTCTAACATTTCTGAGCAAACTAAAACAGTTAACAATTCTTCCTAGACACAGAGCATAAAAAAAAAAAATTTTTTTTTTAAGAGCTAAATTTTGCTCCAAAAGTCCTCAAAGAAGTTACAGTTGAATTTGTTTGCTGAGGAAGATCTGCTAAAAACTAATTAGCTCTTAATGGAAACAAGCCACCAGGGCATTGCTCTGAGAGGAATGGTTTGGTGCAACCTACTGTAAAATTAAGAAGAGAAAAAAGGGCAGAGCTCAGGGGAGTTAACACATTTCTCCCAGTAAAATTGCATCAACATGGCAAGCAATTTACCTTTCTGCTATGCACTCAATAATAAACTAGACCCACCAGCGCAGTAGTGTTTTAAAAATTAAAAATAATAATAAAATCTTTGTCGTGCTCTCGCCCCTCATTTGAAGGGGAACAATAAATTCTCAGTAGTACTATGACTAAGCTTTGAGGGTTTCTTTATAAACTAAGAATCCTATAAAATAAGAATAAACATAAAAATAATAATGCTTTCCTTGACATAGGATGGTTTAATGTTCTAATAGTTATTACTTGGTACTCTAAACTCATAATATCTATAAGTTAAATAAAGATGCTTCAAAGAATGTGATACTTTTGGATCAAATTAGTAAGTTAAATTTATAACAAATGGCTCATGTTCATTGTTACATGATTAGAAACCTGTCTGCACAAAACAATTAAAGTATTCTACTCTTGACATACCTTTACAGGAAAGTATTTTGTCTAAAAACCACTGCTACCAAGTCACTGAGGATGATCTTTAAGGTTAATGAGTTACCATTTTAGGCACTTGTCAAAAGTAGGGGTGACACTCTTCAGCACTAGGACTAATTCTTAGTTACAGCAAGCAAATAAACATAGAGCATTCACAAAAATCAACCATATTAGGCCACAAATAAAAGAAATATAAAAACTAGAAACAGAACAAAAAATATCTGATCACAATGCAATAAAACTAGAAATTAATGTCAAAGACTCAATTTTCATGTAAATGAATGGCAAAAAACACACATACACTAATTTGATAAAAGTTTTGCACAAATAGGTACTCCCATACACATCTGGTAGAGTGAAAACAGGCAATTTAGAGTGGGGGCAATATGGCAACATCTTTCAAAATTATGATAGCTTAGACCAGTGGTCCTCAAACTTGTTTGAACATTTAATCAGCTGGGAAGCTTCAATAATTACTGATGCCTGTGTCCAGCCCTACAGATTGTGATTTAATTGGCCTAGGTTATGGCCTGGGCTTTACAACTTGTTAAAGACTTCCAAGTGATACTAACGTACAGACAAGTTTAGAAGTCACTGGCTTAAATACTTTTCTTTTTTGAGATGGGGTCTCGCTCTGTTGTCCAGGCTGGAGTGCAGTGGTGTCATCATAGCTCATACCCTTGAATGCCTGGGCTCAATCAATCCTCCTGCCTCAGCCTCCTGAGTAGCTGGAACTATAGGCTGCACCACCACACCCAGCTAATTTTTTATTTTTTGTAGAGATGGGGTCTCACTGTGTTGCCCAGGCTGGTCTCAAACTCCTGGCCTAAGCAATCCTCCCATCTTGACCTCCCAAAGTGCTGAGAGTACAGCCATGAGTGGCCAAGCCCAGCTTTAAATACTCTTAGATGAAGCAATTCCACTTCTCATTATTTATCCTACACATATATTCACACATGTGATAAATGACCTATGTCATTAATTACAGTTTTGTGTTATAATATCAAAAGACTAGGAAAAAAATTCACCAAAAAGGGACTTGTTAAATCAATATGTAATATTCATAAAAGACAATACTGTGTTTCTGTTAAAAAGAGGTACAGATGGTATATAAATTATATTTCAACAGAGCTGTCATGTTTTTAAGAGGTGTTTTTCTCTGCACGCTCTCTCAAATAATGAAGTTCCAACATGTTATGTATTAACTCTGAAAAATAGATTTTAAAAGCTAAAATGAAATATAAAATCAATTTGGTCATCTTCTCCAGGCAATCAGAATTTTATAAGCTAACATTTCAAAGGGGCACAAGGGAACTTTTTGGAATGATGGAAACACTCTATCTCCAACAAGCCATGATTCTTGAGTGGTAAGAAAAAAATAAAGAAAAAAAAAAAGAAACATTGTATCTTCATTGTGGTAATGATTTACACAATTGCATATGTTTGTTAAAACTCATAGAAATGTATACCTAAAACAAGTGAATTTTACTCTATCTAAATTATACCTCAATAAACCTGTGTTACAAATTTTAAAAAGAGGTCGGGTGCCGTGACTCACGCCTGTAATCCTAGCACTCTGGGAGGCCGAGGCGGGAGGATTGTTCGAGTTCAGAAGTTCAAGATCAACCTGAACAAGAGTGAGATCCTGTCTCTACTAAAAAAGAAAAAATAGAAAGAAATTAGCTGGACAACTAAAAATATATATAAAAGATAGCTGGGCATGGTGGCACATGCCTGTAGTCCCAGCTACTCGGGAGGCTGAGGTAGAAGGATTGCTTAAGCCCAGGAGTTTGAGGTTGCTGTGAGCTAGGCTGATGCCATGGCACTCTAGCCCAGCCAACAGAGCAAGACTCTGTCTCAAACAAAAAAAAAAAAAAAAAAGAGCTTACATGACACCCGGACCTCTTCAACAATGCTGGTAGGAATGTAAATTGGTATAATCAACATAAAAAACTGTTTCAAGGTAGAGTGTATCTGTAGGATCTGGGAGAGCACAAGCAGCGCCATGACCCAGCATTTCCACTCCTGCATGGTACCCAATGGAGACACATGCATGGATTCACCAAGGAGCATGCAAGAGGAATATTCATGGCTGTGCTATTCATGATAGCAAAAAATTGGAACAACCCAGACACTGTTAAAAGTAAAATGGATCAGTAGTAGACTATGGTGTGTTTGCACAATGGTAAGTCAGGCAGGAGGTGATTTAGTCTTAAGAGTGTCACTACCAAGACGAAGTAACTATTGGCAAAGAGAAAAAGAAGCACAAATGGTCCTTGACCATATGACGGGATATTCAATCTCACTCAAAAGAGAAATGCAAATTAAAATTACACTGAAATAACCTAGCTCGCCTCTCACACTGGCAAAATTCCAAAGTTTAACACATTGACTGCCGCACTAGAAAAAAAATTTTTTCCTTGCAGCCATGGTATTTTATTACGAAAACAAAATAAAAACTTCAAAAACAAAATGATCCTTTCTAATTTAATGAAAATTTTGTTATTTTTTATTGTTTTCTGTGTTTTTTCAATAAAAAAGTAATATAAAAACTTGAAAATTAGTAATGTAAAAGGTAATGTGAAAACTTGAATAATAGTTCATAAGGGTAAAGTATTTTTCTTGACTTGTCAGGCTTCAGTGTAACTGAAAGGTAAACAAATTGCAAAATGAAATTTATTGACTTCTATTCATTTAATCCACGTTTTTAGAATTAAATTGTCAATATTAATTGTAACAATAAGAACATCAACAAGTAAGATTTTCATGAACCAACTGCAGAGTTTTGCCCAGGTTTTTGCTTCATGAAGCCCCGGATTCAAAACTAGCGTGAGTTAAATATAATTCATAAATATAACAAATATAACTCATAGTTAATGTGTTAAAAACAAATTTTTATGGCGAGGCTGTAGAGAAATAGGCATCCTCATACATGTCCTCGGGAGATGCAAAATAGTAAGCCCCTACAGAAGGTAATTTGGTCATACCAAAAATAAATGTTCAACAGTATTTATCCCTTGATACATCAATACCATTTCTAGGAATTATCCTGTAAGATGTATATGCATATGTACAAAATGATATATGTATAAGATCATTCATTATTTGTAATTTAACAAGATTAGAAACAATTCTATCCATTAGACACTAATTAGATAAATTGTGATATATCTATACAATGGAAGATCTTATCCCTGTAAAACACAATGTGGAAGCTCCGTAAGTACTGGTATGGAAGCAAATCTTGGGGATATGCTGTCAAGTGAAAAAAATCAAAGGACAGAAAAACAAACATAACATGTTATTTGTGTGGAAAAAGGAGAAATGAGAAAATACATATTCACGTTAGCTTGTATTTGGACACAAAATGGATAAAACTAGCTAACCACAGGGAATGACAAAAAGATGGAGAGAGAACACAGTGGACGGGAGAAGGAAAAAAACTTCTCAGTATCTATCTTTTTATATTGTTTTTTTTTCCACTAAAAATTTATTACTCATTCCAAAATGTTACACTTAAAATTCATTTTTTAAAATCCAGCTAGGGAAATTAAAACAAACTCCAAAGTCTAATTACTTATTACTTTTTCCTCCCCCATTTCTCCCTTCGAAGTACATGAATGGACTTTGCAAGATGCACACAGGTTGCTAAGACCTCCCTTCAAAGTGCGTGTGTTGGTGGGTGGGGGAGTGGTAATTGGCCTTTAATATATTGCTCTTGACCTCTAGAGCCTCAGCCAGAACTGACATGAGCAAGTCTTATTTGAAACCTTGTTTCCTGGGAAAAGCTAAACAGAACATAATCCAGGAAGAGACCACAAGTAAGGCAAAGGTAGTATTGGGGGACGGGGGACAGGTAAATAAGTAATTTCAGTTAATAAATTATTTAGATACCTTTGTATACCAGTATTCAAGTTTTATCTTATCTTTTTAAACTGTTACAGTGATCTATATTACAGCTATATACTAATTTTTATTTATATTATATTATATAAATTATATAAAATTTTCTCATTTTTAAGATTTGCCTCAGTGGAAATTTTTGTGCATTTGTGAGTTTTTCTCTAGAATGAATTTTCAGAAGTAGAACTGAAGGTTGAAGGCAATGTACCTTTTACATTTTAATTAAATATAGTGAATAAACATGAAAAGGTTCAATATTAGTAGTTAAATGCAAAATAAAATTAATTCCCATTTTCATTCATTTGGCAAAGATATTGACAAGGATGTGAATAAATACTGATATAAAAAGATCTCCAAATCATTTTGATAAATGAAAAAGCAAATTTCATGAAAATTCATATAAAATAATACTATCCATGATTTTTTTTTTTTAAAACCAACCACCACAAAGCAAAGTGATTTATTTCAGTCTCTCTGTGTGTGTATACACTGAATTTAAGCAGGCATAAAAAGCTCAGAAAGAACACGACCAAAATAACAACTCTCCCTGAGGGAGAGACACGTGAGCCAGAAGGGACGGGGGAATGAGTAGCCAAGTGGACCCCTGGATTTTATTCTTAGAATTTAAGACAAAGACAATATATACAAATATTACTTGTTCAATTAAAACAAAAATATTTATAAAAATTAGTCCATTAATTTCTGTTTGTAAACTCTTTTTTACTAGAGTAAATTGCTTTCCAAACCTAATCTGTAATCATTTTTTTTTAAATAAAAAGGTTTTATAGAGGCCATTGATTATGTTTCTACTTGTTTATGCCCCATCCCATTTGAGGAAATTCAGCTGAATTTAATAGAAAGTTGACAAGAAGGAAAAGGAGTCTAGAAAACATGCCACATGAGTTAAACTTAACATGAAAAAGTAAATCCAATCATCTAATGAAAGGATAAAATTATTGTACAGTATTAGTACTTGATGTCAAAGGTCCAGGAAAGGAACAGCTAGCTAAATTTTTATTCAGCTTCTAATACAGATTCACACCTCAGAATTAAATTTCTACTTCAGGAAGAGAGAATGGTGCTGAGTGGTGAATTTGGAAGGCTCACTGGTCAGGCTCTCTAAAAGGCTATAGAAACAGAACTTCGAACTGGCAAAAATAAAAAGGGTATCAGTTCCATGCCCCAGATTCTTTCGCACAGAGAACGCAGGGTGAGACCTGCATGGCACCCTTCGGAAATGGATGAGAGAAGGCAACAGGCCTGAGAGCTGCCACAGCCCCAGCAGTGCGATGTCTCAAAGACCAAGTACATCCAGGCACCTCTGTGACTCAGTCACAGCACACCCAGGTGTCCGGGCACACCTGCTGGGAAGACTGGCTTGGTTCAGCTTTTCACTAATTATGGATACGCCCCAAAGCAGACTTTTTGGTTTGCTAGTAACAACAGTGAGTGAAGATGGCTCGTAATAATGCAGCACTTTCTCCGACTGGACAGCAGATAGGTGATTAGGACTATGTTATTTAGATTTAGTTCTTCATTGAAGACTGACTGGCCACTCTGGAGGCGCACTGTACCTGCAGACGGTATTCAAACTCCAAAAGGTCCTCAGACATCACCTGCACAAGATGACTAATTTTCTTGTTTGAAAACGAGGAGGACCTCTTCCTCTCTCCCCCTTCTGTGGACCTGGGTGTTCTCTCAAACTGTCTTTCACAAGACTACACGTATTGCAGCAACTAGTTCTAAAAAATCTTGCCATCGTCATATTCAGTATCTTGAATAACGGCAAAAGCTCTCCACTACTTAAAAAAAAGTATGTTCACTAAATAAAATGGTAGCAAGTTATAGTTCATAAATACTACTGAGATTTAATAAACTGCTAAGTACAAAATGAGGCGCCAATTAACATTTTTAAAAGTATATGCAGTAGTTTTTTCTCCTTAAAGAATTTATCATTTTTGGCCAGGCATGGTAGCTCACACCTATAATCCTAGCACTCTGGGAGGATGCGGCAGGAGGATCACTTGAGCCCAGGAGTTCCAGACCAGCCTGGGCAACACAGTGAGACCCTGTCTCTACAAAAAATAGAAAAAATTGGCAGGGCATGGGAGCACACACCTATAATGAGCCCAGGAATGGGAGGCTGATGATGCCACTACACTCTAGCCCAGAGGACAGAGCAAGACTCTATCTTAAAAAATAAATAAATAAATAAAGAATTCATCATTTTAAGGCATCATGCATTCCACAGTATGCAAATTCTAATAAGACATAAAAATATGAGTACGAGAGCCAAAACAGAATAAATGAAAGACATTACCACCCATGAAACACGAAAAATTACCACTTTGACAGCTCAAATATTGGTCTTTTAGGATCTCCCCATTTTCATAACATAAAATTCATTTTATAAGTGAGAAACAAGAAAAAGAGATTTGAACTTATAGTACCTGGTAAAAGTTGGGTTGTGTTCAGTCATCGCAACTAGCAGTTTCAGAGCATATGCTGGTACTGGGTCAGGCTCCATGAGAATGTGCTCATACCTAAAATGAAATGATGAAGACATTTTAAAAAACACTCATGGCCAGGTATGGTGGTACACACCTGTAGTCCCAGCACTTTGGGAAGCCAAGAAAAGAGGATTGCTTGAGGCCAGGAGTTCAAGACCAGCCTGGGTAACAAACATAGTGAGACCACATTTTTACAAAAAACAGAAAAATTAGCCAGGCATGTGCCTATAGTCCCAGCTACTCAGGAGGCTGAGGCAAAAGTATCACTTGAGCCCAGGAATTCTAGGTTGCAGTGAGCTATGATTGCACCGCTGCACTCCAGCCTGAATGACACAGTGAGACCGTGTCTCTCAAAAACAAAACAAAGTCAGTAGTTTTCCTCTTAAATGCTATTCTGAACAAAACAATATACCATAAAGTGCAAACATCTGAAAAACTTATAGATACTGAAATAAACTTATGCATTAATAGGGCTCACACAGATTACTTAACCTCATGAAGCTTCAAACAGCTTCACTTGCCAATGGTGATGATGATACTGGCCTACCTCATAGGATACCATTGTTGAAAAGATTCAGTGAGAAAATCCATGTAAAATAATTAACATTGAGCTGGGCACGTAACAAGAGATCAATAAACACAAGGCATTTGTGCCGAGGGGCTCCAACACCACCCTCTCATTCAGTGATTCACTAGAGAACTCACAGGACTCAGCACGGCTCATACAGAGAACTCACGGGGCTCAGCATGGCAAAGATGTAGAAGAGCAACACAGTAAGGACACATCACTGAATCATATAGGAAAATGACACAGGCAGAAGCCTGGAGAATTCCATGTACAGGCTTCCTTATGCTCTCTCCGCAATGAGGGGCCACACGCAGCACATTCTTTCCCCAGCAATTAAAACGCAGCACAGCACATGTGTGTGAAGCCCATTGGAGACTCGGTGACCAGGGTCTTCCTTGGGGGCTGGTCATCTCAGCAACCTCTGCCTGACATGTATCAAAATTCCAGACTCCCAGAAGGAAAGCAGGGGTTCAGCATAAACCAGACTGTTTGTAAAAATAGTTGAGGCACAGTGAACTACTCTTATTAGGTAAATGTTAACTGGAAGCACTCTGAGGGCAAGTTCCAAAATGCTTAGCCATGGGCTAACCTTGTGAACAGGACTTTTTTGAGATAGGTCCTCACTCTGTCACCCAGGCTAAAATGCAGTGATGCAATCATAATTCACTGCAGCCTCAAACTCCTGGACTCAAGTGATCCTTCTACCTCAGTCTCTGGAGTAGCTGGGACTACAGGAGTGTGCCACCATGCTCAGCTAATTTAATTTTTTTTTTAAGAGATGGTGTCTCGCTATGTTGCCCAGGCTGGTCTTGAACTCCTAACCTCAAGTGATCCTCCCACCTCAGCCTTCCAAATAGCTGGGACTACAGGTGCATGCCACCATGCCTGGTGCAAACAGGACTTTTTAAGGATAGTAGTTTCAGGTCTGCTATGTTAACTTTTTTCTGCATAGCATTCTTATTAATACTTAAAATCACAAATTAATATCATTACCAAAAATAATACAACTCAAAATGTCTTTACCAAAAGTTTCTACAACAAAGTTTAGACTGCTCTCCCATGTTATTTGCTAAGCAGAGGCTGGTTTATATACTATGTCTTATTTATTTAGGTTCAGCCATCCAGTTTACAGCCCTATGTAGATGCTCAATAAATACCAAGTGAATGAACAAACTAATCTACCTTATGACTTAATTCTCTTCAACAATCAACAACTAAAATGGGATAAAAATATCTCTGAAAATCCAAAATGGATATTTAAAAATCTATGACATGAAACAGATGCTTTTCATCTAAAGAACAGGGCCCCAGGCTCTTACTCATAGCTTATTTAGTTTCATTTTGGAAATCATTATATAACAAGCTTAATTATATAGCCTGAAAGCCCACAGCCATTAGAAAGGAGCCAAGTAAAGGGAAGAGAGTGATTATCACAGAAAGGCAACCTAAGAATTATGAGAAGTGGGACTTGAAAGTATAGGAAAAACAAAAGAAAGCAATCCAAAGAATGCTAGAAAGCAGTCCATGGACCATTTAATATAGAGTAAGAGGTCACTCATACCTCAGTGGGGGCTGAGGGCCCATCCTACAGCATAATGTTCAAAATGGGAATAGTGAGTCAAGAAAATGTTAAGTTGGGTACAGTGTTCTACTTAAGAAGCCAGAAAGTACCATATTTTAGAAATTTTGCTAAAAATTTTTAAATTATAGCAGTTAAAAGATTTTCCTAAGTATGACGGGAAAATGACATGTTAAAAAAATACAATATAACCAAGCATGAGTAATATCAAGACTGAAAAAAAACCAACATTAGGAAATCAGTTAATATATTTTATCATATGAATAAAACAAAAATCAAGCAAATATCTTCAGAAGTGATAAAAATGTATTTGATAAAATTTAACATCCAATTCAAATTTTGTTAAAAAAGAAATAACTTTTAGTTCTTTGAGGTATCTCTATATTACTACCATTTGATCCAGCAATCCCATTACTGGGCATCTACCCAAAGGAACAAAAGACATTCTATAATAAAGACATCTACACTCAAATGTTTATAGCAGCACAATTCACAATTGCAAAGATGTGGAAACGACCCAAGTGCCCATCAATACGTGAGTGGGTTAATGAAATGTAGTATATGTATACCATGGAGCTCTACTCAGCCACAAAAAATGATGGTGATCTAGCACCTCTTGTATTATCCTGGATAGAGCCAGAACTCATTCTACTAAGTGAAGTATCCCAAGAATGGAAAAACAAGCACCACATGTACTCACCATCAAATTGGTATTAACCAATCAACAATTATGTGCACATACAGTAGTAACATTCATCCATTGGGTGTCGGGCAGGTGGGAGGGGGCAGGAGAGGACGGATATATTCACGTCTAATGGGTGCAGTGTGCACCATCTGGGGGATGGACCCACTTGAAGCTCTGACTCAGGTGGGGCAAAGGCAATATTTGTAACCTAAACATTTGTACCCCCATAATATGCTGAAATAAAAAAAAAAGAAACTTAGCATACTAGAGAGAGATCATTAGTTCCTTTCTCTGACTACACATTCTTATGAAATAAAAAGCTCTTATCATCCTGAGTCCAGGGTACCCAAGAATATTCTCAAGTTCAATGATTTGCTAGAAGGACTCACAGAACTCAGAAAACTTGTTATACTTGCAACTGTGGTTTATTACAATGAAAGGATACAGATTCAAAATCAGCAAAGATAAAAGGCACATATTGCAGAGTTCAGAGTTCAGGCACAAGCTTTCGGTTGTTCTCTCTCCGTGAGGTGCACAAACAGTGCCGAGACCTCCTAGCAGCGATGTGTGACGACAATGTGAAGCACTGCCAACCAAACGAAACAGCGCACCCAAGCCTTGGCTCCAGCGTCTTTACTGGGGGTCAGTCACATAGGCATGGACCTCAGCTACCCAGTCTCCAGCCCCTCCAGAGGTCAAGCTGATATGCTGTGGCCCAAGGCCCCCACCATAATTCACAATGTTAGCATAAATTATCAGGCATGGCTGAAGGCCCTTGGGTCTACAAAGACACCCTTATCAGGTAAGATATTCCAATTGCTTAGAAGTTCTCTCTCCCAGAAGGCAGTCAAGGGCCAGTTTCTTTAGAACGTGCAGGGTTTAACAACCCACACCTGCTGAGCAAGCTTTTTACTGAGAAGCACTGCCATTAAGGTCAGAAATAAGAGAAAAATGCCCTCTTCCACCGCTTGCCCAAAGTTTAGAAACTGTGTGGCCCCAGAGTCTCAAACAGAAGTGAGGGTGAAAAGTTTCTGACGACTCCATCGCGTACCCCGGGTAACCGGCTCCTGAGGGAAGGAGCCACAAGTCTATGAATTTTTAAAAAGTCTCCCAAGTGATCTTCCTACTCACGTGCTTGTGTGGAAAGCACGAGAGAAAATATGGACACTATTTAGAAATATGATAGAAAAATATTCCCTACAGGGCTGGAAAAGATATTTAAAAATCGACTTAACATGAAACATGTAGCATCTACATGTAAGAAGAAAATACCGCTAAAATATTCCTGACTGAAATAAAAGTGTGTTGAGGTCATGTGAGGTAATCTAACTTTGAAACAGAAGGAAAGAATCAATCTTGTCCTAGCCTGTGCATGAGAATTTTCTCAAACAATATTGTTCTATTTTCCTCCTGTTGGAAAAAAAAAGGGTAAAATTCATAATGGATATGTTTAGAATACAAATATTGAATATATTCTAGTTTAATCAAAGATAGGTTTGTAATGGTCAGCAAGATCTAGCCAAAAGTATGTTGTGATTTCTTAAGCTTGTCTTCTAAAGACAGATAAAGCAGCTAAGCTGGTAGTAGTAGCTGGATCCTGCACTCCCCTGAATGCAATTTAGCAGGAAAAAAAAAAAATAGCAATAAGCCCTCACTCCAGAAATGGCCTCGGAAGAGTGGCCAGTGAAGAGCTGGCCGTTTTGATGGACAGGCAGGAGAGGAGCACTCCAAGTGCCTGAGCCTGGCCGCAGAAGACATCACTGTTGACAGTGCCTTGTCCAGACAGTGTCCCTGGAGCCCATCCTTCTACCTCTAGGATCTTCTCTAACCAAGGTGTCTTTGCAAGGGGCCAAAGCAGCTGCAATCCAGGCAGGAAGGCCATTCATACTAAATCCACATCTATCCCAAATAAGAGAAAACCCCTCAAAATCACATATCTGGGACCGAAGGCAAGCAGGTGAGGATGAGATCATTCCTGCCTCTTCATTCTTCCCTCCTAATCCCAAAATGAATAAATCCCTATCTTTTCCAAGTGCCTGGTATAAACCATGCCCAATTAGGTGGTCTGGGAAAAAACTGAAATAAGCCATCGAATACCTCTGGATTATTGTGAGAAACTACGCTGAGAAATGTGACCAAAGAATTGGCCAAGTGGAGAAAAGTGTCCCACTTGTGTCGAGAGGAAGAAGGAGGCACTGTCTGAAGAGGTCCATTCCACAGGAATTAAGCAACAAGTTCAAATTTGCATCTCAGTGGAGTATATTCAGAGATTTGAGGGGGAAGGGGAGATTGCAGAATATCGAAGAAACTTTACAATGAAATACACTGAGGAAGATCCTGCTAAATATAAAGCTAAAGTTCGTGATAAAACCACGATAATTATTAAGTGTAGGCTGGGATAAAGAATACACATACACAGTCATGTGCTCGACAATGATGTTTTGGTCAAGAAAAGACTGCATATACAGTGGTGGTCCCACAGGATTATTTTTACTGTACCTTTTCTGTTTCAGATACACAAATACTTACTATTGTGTTATAATTGCCTACAGTATCCATTACAGTTGCATGCTGTAGAGGTTTGTAGCCTAGGAGTAAGAGGCCATATCACAAAGCCTAGGTGTGCAGTAGGCTGTATCATCTAGGTTTGTGTAAGTACATTCTATGATGTTTGCACAAATACAAAACCACTTAATGGCACATTTTTCAGAATTTATCCCCATCTTAAGTGATGCATGACTACAAATCAAAAGAAAAGTGACACTTGGCATTGAAAAAAAAAGAGTAATCTTAGAAAGGGAGTTAGACTGAACGGTCGGGCCGTACCTTATGAATATGTATCTCTAATAAATTAAAATTTTAAGTAAAATGATTTTGCTTCATTAGAATACTAAAAATGAGTAAATATTCACAGATGCTTGGGTAAGAACACCTCTTAAGCATGAGAAGTATGAAATGAATGAGAAAATATTTATAATTTTAAAGTTTTTTAAAAATTAAATATTTCTCAATAGCAAAACCAGCAGCACAAACCAAATGAGGAAAAAATTATTTGCGGAATGTTGGTAAAACAAAGAGTTAATATTCTTACTATTTAAAGGGCCATTGTAAATAACAATAAACACACCACTAGAAAAATGGACAAAATTCACCTAAGAAGAACATAAATAGCCAAGAAACATGGGGGAAGATGGTCTGCACTTCATTAATACCCGAAAGAATGCAAGATAGAGCTAACAAGCGTGCAGTAAACTGGGCCATTTCATACGGAGAAATTGGTAGTATAAACTGTCCATCATCTTTGGAAAATTTGGAAAAACATATCAAATACTTTTAAAAATGTATCTAAATTTTGAAACAGCAACTCTCTAGAGATTCAACAAAAGGCAATAAGGATGGACACAAAGATGTAGTCATAAAAATCGTTCTTGCAGCATTATATATAATGTAGTGGAAAAATCCTAGATGTTCAGGAACTGAGAACTGTTAAAATGATTTTTAGTACATCTAAATATAGGCATAGATAATAAGTAGATTACAAGACAGCCAATAAAATCGTGTTGTATAAGCACAGATATAGTCACAGATATAGATATTAACAATATGATGTCTGGGAGTAGGGAGGAGAGACAGGTTCCAAGCAGGAAATCTCAGAGAGTACAGGTTCCAAGCAGTAAATCTCGCCAGGAAGGGAGAAACCATAGAGTAGAGCAGGAAAATATTAACTTAAAATAGTATAGGCAAGAGGAAAAACACTGAGAGTCTGGAATAGCTGGGTAAATACTATAAATACTATGTTCTACAGGTTTCTGAGCACAGGAAGGATATGAGGAAGGCAATGTGTTAAAATGCAAAACTGATAGAGTATAAAAGAGATCTGAGGCTTGGAGAGCTTAGAGGAAAGAGATGTGCTAGGTTTTGATAAAGAGGCGGCTGCCAAACAGCAAAAGCACTGAGGCAAAATCTACCTTTTGAAAGGCTAAGGACTTCCCCCGGACTGCTACGAGACACAGGTAGATGGCTTACTCTGACATTTTCTGCACACTCTCTTCCAAAATTTGAACTAGGTGACATCTCGAGTCAATTCCAAAACTTTATGGAATGAGACAGTATATAAATCAAAAAACAGTTATCTTGAGGACTCCCCATCTTGGGATTTTTATGTGATCTGAGCTCTATGTGATTCACTGGTGTTTTGTATGGATGCATAATATGTAAGTACATCAATAGTTAAATGGATACATAAGTGAATGGAGAGCCGGACAGTCATGTGGGAGAACCAACAGATACATACACATATTTATAATTTAAGAGAAAGGTACAATTTCAAAATAAGTGTTAAATATAATTTCAGATAGTGAAGCCCTACTCTCTTCTAGCCTCTTCAATCAGATCAACAGCAAATTTTCATGATAAAAGTTTAAAAAACTAATAGAAACTATTTCAATAAAGCAACACTCACATTTTACAAAATATATCCAAAGAACTGGAGTGGTAGAATTATCCTCATTGAGAGAAGTCAAAGAATATTATCTTTATGTCCCATTTTTGCCTCTAACTACACAATTATCCCAACTTAGATTGCTATAGGTTATATCCCTGGGGGGAAAAAAATCACTGTACCTAAATGTAGCAATTTAGGTACAGACTTTAGGTACAGACTTCAGGTACAATTTAGGTACAAAACATTATAAAAGGACCAAGTAAAAGGAAAAAAGTAGAATGCTATGATACTTTTTTCTGATGCAAAAGTGTAAGTTAAATTTTATCTGCAAAAGAATTATATAAGGAAAGAGCAAAAATGAAACATTTCTTTCTACTCTGATTCCTATCAAAGATGGTCTGACTCATACCTATTTTAACATAGAAAGCTTGTGGTAGAGACAAAGAAGCAATACAGAATTATCCAGATGGTCTTTAAGACACAAGCAGAGAAATTAGATACTCAAACTCATGACTTTTCCTGGACATTATTCCTACGAGATCTAAACAACCCTACAATGTGTTGCCACTAATAGAGTTCATTTACAAATTCCAATTCCTAAAAGGAAATACAATTCTAATTTGTAAGGAATATATTTCTCAGATTCTAAAAACAAAGCCTTAATATTTTATGAAGTCATTATGGCCCTGATGATTTTGGAGGTCACAAGAGAATTACAAAAAAGAAAGGCTATGCTCGTTTTCCCCAGAAGAGAAATGTTGAATGTCATATTGTCATTAAAATATCGTAAGCACATTTATATCAGCATGATCCCTTTTCAATACAAACACTCAAAGCTAAAAGAAAATACAAAACTAAAATTCATGTTGTCAAAATGGTTCCAGTCTGCCAAAAGCAAATAGCACAGCAAATTTTCCCCATGGCTTGTCACATCGCTTAAACCTTCCCTGACTATCCTGTCTAAAACAGCCCCTCCCTCATCCCCCTTTATCATCCTTTGCTTTCTCCTTTCTCTGTTGTCTTTGACAGTACTCATGATTAATTTCAGAAGTCATCTCATACATTTGTTTGTTTACTGTTGTGTCTCACTCACTGGAATGTCAGCTCACTGAAGGGAAGGGATTCGATATCGTTCACCACTGTATCCCCAGTGTCCGCCACGTGGAAATCACTCAATATATATGTTTGTTGAATGAATTAACTAAGAAAGAGAGGAGGTGGGGAGGAAGAAAGGAAAGGTCTTAAACTGCAAATGCACAATCACATAACATAGTACAAATTAGATTTACATTTGTATGAATATTAAAATTTCCTCCTCCCCAAAAATAAGCAGTGGTGTTTCCTGTGCGAAGGATCTGTCCCATTTATGGTTAAATACTGAAAGAGAAATGTCCTAACCTTATGGAACAGAAAAAAATGTTCAAATAGCGTAAGACTACTCTTGGTACTAAGATTTCATTGATAATGACTTTGATATTAAACTTCTGAGAGGTGTTGATTTTAATTAATAAGGTCAATTTGGGCTTAAGTTCCATTAAATACTATCTCTTCTCTTCTACATAAACCTTTAAAAGTAAATCTTGTCTCTCAGCTGAATAAAAATCATGGTCATTTTCTGAGGATATGTGGTATCTTTCTTCCCAGAAAAGAAAAAACCTTTTCTCATTAATCATACAGATAACTTGGTTATGTTACTGGCATTTCAACTATCATACGAAAAGGAGGACAACTGAAAGAAGGAAAGGAAGGAGGACGTGAGGGCACACACACCAAGTCAACAGCAGGGCCAAGACTGGAACCCAAACACACGAGCCACAAGATAAACATTACCAACGGCCAATATCACCAACTTGAATAAGCAGAGTTTCCTCAAGCTCGTGGCAGAAGAAGTCACAGAGATTCTAAGCATGATGAGGGATTTGACAAATTTTCCAGCCTGAAAATGGAGGCCTTACCTGGGAAGAAATGCAGGTACCCTAAGGAATGTATGGCAGCACAGATATGGGTACTTTGGTTCTACAACTGCATAGTGGATTGAATAATGGCTCCCAAAAAGATATGTCCAAATCCTAACACCCAGAACATGCAAATGTGACCTTATTTGGAAAAAACGTCTCCGAAGATGTAGCTAAGGATCTCAAGATAAGATCGTACTGGAGTTGAGGTGGGCCCTAAATCCAGTAACAGGTGTTCTCACAGAGAAAGGCAGAGGGAAATTCTGACACAAAGACACAGGGGAGAAAGCTGTGTGACAGAGGCACAGCTTGGAGTGACGCTGCCACAAGCCAAGGGCTGCTGGCAGCCAGCAGAAGCTGGGACATAAAAATGGAATGGATTCTCCCTCAGAGCTTCCCAAAGGAACCAACCCTGCCAACGCCTTGATTTCAGACTTCTGGCCTCCTGAACTGCCAAGGAATAAATTTCGTTTGTTTTAAGCCAGTTATTTTGTGGTAATTTGTTATGGGAGCCCTAAGAAACTAACACGAACCACAGGAAACTGAATTCTGCCAGACAAGGACTCAGACCGGCAGACGCCTGGATTTCAGCTACGTGAGAACCTGGGCAGAGAACCCAGCAACACTGTGTCCGACTTCTGTCCTGTGGTGCTGCAACCTAATAAATAAATGGGTGTTGCTTTAAGCCATCATGTCTGTGGAGATTTGTTATGCATCAATAGAAAATTAACAGAATACGTAGAGTTGAATTTTCTTGTATTATATTAATACTTATAGTCCAAAATTATAAAAGTTTTGATGCTGAGCATGCTTTTCTTGTTCTTGACCTTAGTGAAAATGCCCTTAATTAAGCAGCATTCCCAAAATTGTGATGGACGGATCACTAAAGTTCTAGGAGACATTATCAAATAACAGGTAGGCCACGGGAAATAGGGTCCTAAGGGCACAGAACATTGAGAAACTCCGATCTTTGGAGAGTTAAATGGGTGAATTGTGAAACTCAAAAGCAAAGCAGTGTTTCAGAAAGAACACATGCTCCCTCCAGATTTATTAACATTAGGTAGGCCCACAATTTAAGAAAGGTAGCTTCAATATTTAATGTTTCAGTGAACATTTTTACTTATATGACATATAAACATCTTCAGTTAAAAAGACTTCTGAATTTTTGGCCCTGTCAGACAGTAAGTTCCATAAAGGCAGAGGCTATACCCATCTTGATCATTAATTTTTCCAACTAGAAACAGGCCTGCGGAATAAGACGCGTTTAGCACTGGATGAGCAAATGAGCTGGCGAAGAGAGAAAACGTTCTTCTCCCCCAGCTTACTTCCCCGACCTCTCACGTGCAGGTTTCCGCCAGAAACAAGCTGCTTTGCTTACTGCCCGGTACTCTGCCTCTCCCACACGCTGGCTTACCCCGTGGACTGCGGTGTCCATTCCTTTTCTGTACAGTCATACCCTGGTTTCAAAGTCTAACTCACATATCATCTCTCGATAAGCAGTATTATAATCCACATACTGTAGGCTCTAAGCAAATGCAACTGAAGTTTATCCCACAACTAAAGTTTATCTCTTCAGAAACTAAAGCGCGCACACTGAGAAGAGGCAATGGTTTTTTATATTAATTCATTAATCTAAATAGCAAGCAATACATTCATGATATTTACAATAGATGTTGTGATGGTTAATTTTATGTGTCAAGTTGATTGGGCCATGGGGACCCAGACGTTTGGCCAAATATTATTGTGGGTGCATCTGTGAGGGTGTTTCTTAATGAGTAACATTTGCATCAGTACACTGAGCAAAGCAGATTGCCCTCCATAATGTGGACGGGTCTCATCCAATCAACTGAAGACCTGGACAGAGCAAAAAGGCTGAGTATGAGGGAACTCCTCCCGTCTGACTACCCTGAACGGGGACGAAGTTCTTTTCCTGTCTTCAAACTAGAACTGAAACATTGGCTCTTCTTCAGCCTTAAGCCTGCCGGCTTTCCAATGGGAACTACACCATCACAGATGGCTCTCCTAGGCCTCCAGCCTGCAGATCTTGGGGCTTCTCAGCCTCCATGCTCATGTGAGCCAATTCCTCACAATAAATCTCTATTTTACACACACACACACACACACACAAACCCTATTTGTTCTGTTTCTCTGGAGAACACTAACATAGATGTTTTTTTCTTACTCAGTTTTCATTCATATTATACAGCAGTTCTTAAAAGCACCTAGAACACAGATATTACATGGTACTTAAGATTAAATTATTGTTATTCCTGGGAATTTTGCCAGAGCTATTAGAAAAGACATCTGCCCTTTCTCTAGGATCACTCCTCTGGAGCCATTTAACCACCAAGTGGAAGGAACATAGGAGCACATCTAAGAAAAAAGCCATGCAGATGTAGGTAAAATAGAGAGATGGTGAGAAAGACACACAGAGTATTGTAGACATAAATCAAACCCCTCAATCCAGCTATATCTGATGCCAGCACAAGTCTTTGACTTCTCAATTATGTGAGCAATTTATTTTCTAAGTTAATTTGAACTGGATGTTATCACTTGCAAATAAAATAGTCTTGACTAATACATTCATGTGTAAAATGTGGAGTGTACTATACATGTGCATGAAAGGACTGCCAGGTGGCTTTATCCAAAGTATTGTTTAAGGTCAAAGGAGAAATAAAACTTTAACAAAATTAAAAGTATCAACATCGATATGTCTACTTACCGAATTGAAGTGGATGCTATGCAGCTCCTTTGAACTCCAGAAACATAATTCTTAAGCTGTATTTACATACTCAATAGAGAATATGAATTTTCAATTATTGACATTTCTAAACTTATAATTACCAAGAGTTATCTTCAAAGACCAAACTCCTTGCCAAGGTTCCAGTTTTCCAGAGTCAAGAAAGTCAAATGAATGCATTACTTTTATTTCATTTTTAAAAATTTTTACATAACATTTATTGAGCCCTTATTATATATGCCAGCTAGGCACAATAAACATTATCTATTTTAATGGCCACTTCACTTTTATAAAGTATGTACTATTATTGTACTGTTATAATCTTCATTTTAAAGATTAATAGGAAAGATCAAAATAATGAGCCTAATAATAATAGCTGTGCTGCTAAACACTTATCATGAGTGTATTATGCCCCATATATTGTCCTAAGTGTTTTACAAGAAGAATCCTATTTAATCTTCACAATTATCTTCTGAGGTAGGTACTATTATCCCCATTCTATAGATGAGGAAACTAATGCTTGGAGACAAGCGCAGAGAGCCAAGACCTGTGCTTCACAACAGGATCAGCCCAAAAGCTTTGAAAACATTCCACATCACATCCCAGTAAATCTCATACTATCGTCTGTTATACTGAAGCGCGTTTCCGGTTGTTTAACAAAAAGCTGAACTCATCTATTAACACATTATTTATGTTCTTGAACTGCCGTGTGGATTACATTTGCATTTTCCTCTTTAATTCCTTATCTCTGGAAAAGGTAAAGACCCACATTTAAGAAAATACTTATTATTTATTCCAGCTCAAATGAGTAACACAGGAGAAGTGAATTAGAGTTAACGCTTTTCATTTTACAAACTGTTCCGAAACTGGGCAGACATCAGATGTAAGGAAATTTTATTTCAGATTAGCAGAGCTCTTAAGAAGCTGTTACTGAACTGTGAAGTCCCATTGGAGTAAATCCTGTTCCTATCATTCTGGGAGAACATCTTGGATTCTGAAAATGATTCTCTACAAGTTTTTAGATAGTAGATATCCAAAGCCCTCTACAGGGAGAACTATGAGACAATGAGGAAGGAAATAGCAGAAGACGTAAATAGGTGGAAAACCACACCATGCTCGTGGGTCAGCACAATCAACATTGTTAAAATGTCTATACTACCCAATGTGATCTCCAGATTCAATGCAATCCTTATTAAAATATCAACATCATTTTTCACAGATCTAGAAAAAATAATTCTACACTTCATATGGAACAAAAGAAATCCCATATAGCCAAAGCGACCTTATGCAAAAAGAACAAACTAAGAACCATCAATTTGCCAGACTTCAGACTATGCTACAAGCTTATAGTAACCAAAACAGCATGGTACTGGCACAATAACAGAAACATAGACCAGTGGAACAGAACTGAGAACCCAGGTATTAAACCATGCTTATATACCCATCTGATCTTTGACAAAGCAGACAAAAACATACACTGGGGAAAAGAATTCCTATTCTATATATGATTCTGGGAAAATTGGATAGCGTCATGTAGAAGACTGAAACAGGATGCACGTCTCTCACCTCTCACAAAAATTAATTCATGATGGATAACAGACTTAAACCTAAGACATGAAACCATATGAGTACTAGAATAAAATGCTGGTAAAACTCTTACAAACATCAGCCTAGACAAAGAATTTATGAAGAAGACCCCAAAAGCAATCACAGCAACAACAAAAATAAGTAAATGAGATGATCAAATCAAGAAGCTTCTACACAGCCAAGGAAACTATCATGACAACAAGTAGACAACCTAAAGAATGTGAGAAAATATTTGTATGCTATACATCTGATAAAGGGCTGATAACAAGCATCTATATCGAGCTCAGGAAAATCAGCAAGAAAAAATAAAACAGCCCTATTAAAAAGTGGGCAAAGCATGTGAACAGAAAGTTTTCAAAAAAGATATACTAATGACCAAGAAACGTATGAAAAAATGCTCAACCTCTCTAATCATCAGGGAAATGCAAACCAAAACTACAATGAAATATCACTTAATTCCAGTGAAAACAGCTGTTATCAAAAAGTCCCAAAACAACAAATGTTGGCATCAATGAGGAGAGAAAGCAACAGTTATACACTGCTGGTGGGACTGCAAACTAGTACAACTTCTGCGGAAAGTAGTACAGAGATACCTCAAAGAACTAAAAGTAGAACTACAATTTGATCCAGCAATCCCACTACTGGATATCTACCCAAAGGGAAAAAAGACATTCCATAAAAAATACATCTGCACTAGAATGTTTACAGTAGCAAAATTCACAATTGCAAAGATGTGGAAACAGCCCACGTGTCCATCAGTACATGAGTGGATTAATAAAATGTGTTATTTGTATATCATGGAGTACTACTCAGCTCTAAAAAAAATGGTGAACTACCTATTGTATTATCCCGATGGAGCTAGAACCCATTCTTCTAAGTGAAGTATCACAAGAATGGAAAAAGAAATATCGCATGTACTCACTGTTAAATTGGTACTAATCAATCAACACTAATGTGCACATACGGGAAGTAACATTCCTAGGGTGTTGGGCAGGTGGGAGAGGGGAGGAGGGAATGGGTAGATTCACACCTAACAGAGACAGTGTGTTCTGTCTGTGGAATGGGCATGCTCGTAGCTCTGATTCAGGCAGTGCAAAGGTAATTTATGTAACCAAAACATTTGTACCCATATAATGCTCTGAAATTAAAAAAAAAAAGGAAATCAAAGAAAAACTAAATAAAAGGATAAAAATACCATGTTCATACTGATAGACAACATAGTAATGATGCTAATTCTACCCAAATTTATCTATAGGTTTTCTGCAGCAAGATATTCCAAAATCTAGAATAGGTGAAACAATCTTGAAAAAAAGGAATAATATTAAATCCAATATTAAATCCTATTATATGGCTACATGAATCAAGACAGAGCGGTATTTGTGGAGAAATAGACACATGAAACAATGGAACGAATAGAGAACAGAAATAGGCTCAAGTAATTCTGGACAAAGGTGCAAAAGCAATTCACTAGAGAAAGGGCAGACTTTTTGACAAAATGGTGCTGGAGCAAATTGAAATCTCAAGGCAAATAAATAAATAAATAGGTCTTGATCTAAGTCTCACATCTTATGCAAAAATTAACTCAAAATGGATTACAAATCAAAAATGTACAAACACAAAACTGTAAACCTTTTAAGAATAAAATAGGAGAAAATCTTTGGGACCTAGTGCTAGGCACAGAGTTCTTAGACTTGACATCAAAAACATAATTCACAAAAAACTAAAACGGACCTCCTTAAAATTAAAAGCTTTTGCTCTACATCAGACTCTATTAAAAGGTAAAAAGGGAAGAATCCCCACCCACCTACCCCGTATGCACACAGAAGACAAGTGACAGATTTGGAGATTTATCCAACAACAGTCTAGGATCTAGAATATATTAAGATTTCTCAAAATTCAACAGTAAAAAAAAATTAGACAATTGGCAAAAGGTATAAAAGAAATTTCACCAAATATGATGGCAAATAAGCACACAAAAAGATATTTAACATGACTAGTCATTAGGGAAAGTATATTAAAACTACAATAAGATATTACATATCAGAAAGCCTAAAATAAAGAATACAGACAACACCAAATGCTGGTAGGGATGGAAAGAAACTGTATCATTCATATGTTGCTGGTGAGAATATAAAACAGTACAGCCATTTTGGCAAATAATTTAAAAGGATTTGGAAAATAATTTGGCAGTTTCTTGAAAAACTAAATATGTAAGTAACACGTGATCCAGCATTTGCATTTTAGAATTTATCCCAGAAAAATGAAAATTTGATTTAATACAAAAATTTCTACATGGCAGCTTATTAGTTAGTCATAGCTCAAAACTGGAAACAGCCCAGATGTCTTTCAAATGGTAAATGGTTAAACAAACTTGAATATAACCATATCATTTTTTATTGCTATTTAGCAATAAACAGTAGTAAACTATTGATACACAAAAAAATTTGGAATCTCCTGGAAATTATACTGAGAGAGAAAAAAAAAAAAGAACAAAAAAAGAAGCTAGTCCCCAAAGGTTACGTACCGTATGATTCCATTCATACATCATTATTTTTTTTTAATTTCAGCATATTATGGGGGTACAGATGTTTAGGTTACGTATGTTGCCCTTGCCCCCACTCCCCCCCCCAAGTCCGAGTTTCAAATATGTCCATCCTTTCGGGTGGTGCGCATTGCACTCTTTGTGTATGCATATACTCGTCCCCTTCTCTCCCCTCCCCCTCCCCCTTCCCCCCTGCCCAACATCCAATAGATGTTATTCTTATATGTGCACTTATGTGTACATCATTATTGAAATGAGAAAATTTTAGAAATGGAGAATAGATTAGTGGTTATCAGAAGTTACGATGAGGTTGAGGTTTGGGGGTGGGCAGGGAAATAAATGTGGCTATAAAAGAATAATAGCAAGGATTGTTGTGGTGATGAAATTATTCTTTATTTTTGATTGTATCAGTGTCCATATCCTGGTTATAACATTTTATTATAATTTTGACATATTGGAGGAAACTGTGTGAAGTGTACAAAAGAACATTCTGTATTATTTCTTACTACTGTCTGTGAATCTACAACTATCTCCAAATAAAAAAGTTAGTTAAAAATGTATTTTTCAGTTCAAAGTTAAGGCCATCATATGCTATCTTTGTTAAACCTACAAACCTAGTGAATGTGTTTACGAATTGAAATGCCTGTTTTTTATTCTATATATGGCTTAAAACCATTTATTAAAATTATTTTTAACACATTTGGAATGGAGGAAGCATGATAAGCTAAGAATATTAGGCCAGGTGTGGTGGCTCATGCTTGTAATCCTAGCACTTTGGGAGGCTGAAGTGGGAGGATTGCCTGAGCTCAGGAGTTTGATACCAGCCTGAGCAAGAGCAAGACCTCTTCTCTACAAAAAAATAGAAAAATTAGCTGAGCGTCATGGCGCATCCCTGCAGTTCCAGCTACTTGGGAAGCTGAGGCAGGAGGATCGCTTGAGCCCAGGAGTTGGAGGTTGAAGTGAGCTATGACGATGCTATTGCACTCTAGCCCAGGCAACAGAGCGAGACTCTGTCTCAAAAAAAAAGAAGATGAAAATAAGAATATTAATAAGTAGTTAAGAACTTGGGAGAAGGAAACAAAGTTGTAGCCAAGAATAACATTCTATCTGGGTGATGAGCACCCTTGTAACTTTGACTCAAGCAGTACAAAAGCAATCCATGTAACCAAAATATTTGTACTCCCATAATATCCCAAAATAAAAAAAAAATCATTGCAAATATAAAAAAAATAACAAAAAATTAATAACTTTTATTAGTGTCATGGCATTAGGTAATGCTTGGTACATAACATATTTTCAAATATTTTAGAAGGTTCAGAATAAGAAGGAAATAACCGTAACGGTGAGGATGATAATAGTGGTGGTAGCAATGACCATGGATTGAATTTTAGGATTATCGATGCCAGTTTGCAAATCAAAACTTTTCCTGTGAATGGCAAGGAGGTAACTAGACTCAAGATTATGCCCAATTGTCTTTTTAGTCTTACTTTATTTACAGGTGTTCTTCACTTTGAAATCCACTTTGTGATCATTTCATAACATAGAACTATTTTGTGGTTGTTGTGGTGTTTTTGTTTTTGTTTTCATTTTTATTCTTAAGGTATCTTGTAAAACTAACCTTACATCTGATTGACTTATTAACTCAGCTTTTGCTTTCATCAGTTGGTGGTGTCTTTGTTATTTTTTCTTTCCCTTTCTTTTAAATATCATAAAGCTGCACTGGGATACTTTAAAATATTGGAAATTTTTATGGATTACAGTTTTAAGCAAGCAGTAGAAGGTCATTTTGTCCTTATGCTTAAGACTGTATGTCTGTATAACAAATTCTCATGCAACTATGTCTATTAGTATGTATTGCCAATGTCTATCAGAGGGTCTACCTTTTCTTAAAGGAAAAGCAATCAAAGATAGAAACTTGGACAAGCTAGACATGTTCTGTTTTAACACGTTTAACCTTAAAAAAAGTTGTATATGTGGAAATAACACTTTTTTTTCCTTAAACCGGATGGGATGGTAATATAATATTTTCTCTTTCACAAAATCATTGCCACACAAATCGTCTCTAGTAAGAATGCATATTTTGTATTGTATGCTAATTGAGAATTATCAGCCTATCAAAAAAGTGACAGAAGTGTTCCCAGGGCACATACTAATTACAGCAAAATTACACCTAGAGGTAAACTTATCTTTTTTACTGATGTCTGATTTTCACTTACTTTATTGTCCTGGTATCTAAAATGTGAACCAATACATGATGTGTCGTAAATTTGGTTTTCAAATATGCACCTAAGGTGGGAAACCCAGGAAGGTTTGATAAACAGACTGTTGCCTGTCTAAGAATGTAGATTTTATGTTGCTATTTAGTACAATGTGAAATGTCTATGAGGTGCCCTTGGGCAGGAACTCTTTGTTAACAAGCTATCAAGCTTAGCTGGGATAACCTGTAGGAAATCTTTACTAAACAAACAGAAGGCAGTCAATTCTTGGGAGAGGCTTGTGTGTATCGGCATGACACAGCCATGCTCATCTTTAAAGACTAATCCCTAAGCTGCTGCTAGTTGTACTCTGATTGTTGTGTGAGTCAATTCAAATTTTATAAAACATCGACTTGTCTTCCTCATCTAAATCCCATTTTCTTACACCTGTTAGGATATTTTTTCTTTTATGCAAAAACTAGTCTCCCTTGAATTTAATTTAAAAGCTGTGCACTCTCCAAGTTCACTAGTTTGAAATGATAAAAAAGAACGCAGTAATTTTCAGCTAACTTTCAATAAACTCTGAATGACAGAAGCATGCTGAGTCAAAGGCTATATGAAACATGAAAGGAATACTGATTATCTATTTGCTTATCTGCTATCTGGCCTCTTCAGCATTGCTTGGGAGGCCTGTCCTTTGGGTAAACACTAGTGTGGGGGTCTACTTTTGAGTGGAGGTTGGGTGAAGTGCTGGCCTTTATTCTGTTTTTTGAACATCATTAAAATGTTTATAATAATTGAGTCTCCAGACTATGGGAATTGTCTTGGGACAATACCGATAGAGGAATGACTCTGTTTGACAAAATTGCTAATCAATGCTACAAATACCAGTACCTGCTGCTCTTGACCCTGACACATACTCCATAGAATTGCCCACTTGAGATGTTGCTGGGCTTCTAATTAACACATGCAACTGTTTTGGAGGATGGCTGTCTTTGAGGTTCTCCCTTGAGGTCCCACAATGTGATTTTCATGTATATCACATTTACCATAATTTAATTCCAAGCATCCCCAAGCACTTTCTTATTGAGCACTACTTTCACTTGATGCAGTTATAGACAAGAAAACTATTTTATTCATCTTGATTACACAGATCTATATACTGCGCACTATGTCTGAGTAGATAATATATAGGAAAATCAAATATCTGTTAAAATTCTTGATTCAGTTGTAGATATTCTTATAGAAAAACGTGTAGGGTTTGTAACTTAAGGAAATCAAACTCAAGGATATCTTTATTTTTCTTTACTTCTTGTAGGAAACTGAAATGTGACTATGTTAAGTCACCTTCTATGCTAATAAAAAGATGTCATTCTTTATATTGGCAAGAATAATTTAAGGGACTTTGAGCTAAATAAATATTTGAGTCACCTGTATGGTATTGTAAGCAATCACACTCTTATTATCATATAATTATGGATGACCTAAGATCTCACTCCAGAGTGTTTTTGGAGGCTAAAAAATAAACAAGTTATAATAAGTTTGTATCCAGTACAAGTTTTTGATGGGAATGTACACTATATGTCCTGGTGGGAATGTTCCTAAAAATTTGAACTTAGTTTAGAGCCATTTTAAGTCTATATTTTGAGACTATGACCCTAAATATTTCTAATTTATTTGAAGTCATTTAGAAAATTATTTGTGTTTATTATATTAACTGATGATAACTATATTTTAATTATTCTTTTAAGTTATAAGTTTTCAAGTTTTTAAATTGAAACAGAATATCTATGTCAATGAAAGCTTATTACTTTCAGATAGCTCACTGTTCTGATAATGGTCCAAGAGGAAGTGACATATTAAGATGATATTTTGAATGTCCACAGAATTTTTTAGAGTTACAATGTTAAATAAATTTTACTATCTATATCAACTTCTTAGTTCAGGAATAATGTGATTAATAGTAAAACAAAGCTTTATTAACGTTGTACATTTTAGAAAAATAGCCACATATTGTATTAATAAATATTGTCAATTGCACCAAATCGTACTGAACCCTTAAAATTTGTAGAAAATTAAGTATTTTATTATTCAAGTAAAATAATCAATTTCTTTCTTTTTTTGATTTTTTTATCTTTTCTTTCCAGTTTTTTGAGGTATAGTTGACAATTGAAAATGAAATTAAGTTAAGGTATACCTCTTGACAATTCACATATATGTAAATATTGTGAAATATCCACCACAATCAAGTTAATGCTGCATCTATCACCTCACATCATTAGCATTTTTGTTTCTTTTTTTTTCCTGTGTTGGAAACACTTAAGAGCTACCCTTTTAGCAAATTTCAACTATACAATACAATATTGTCAACTATAGTCACACCATTGTACATTAGATATCTAGAATTTATTCTATCTGCGTAACTGAAACTCTGTACTCTTTGACTAGCATCCCTCATTTCTCCTTCCCTCAAACCCTGGTAACAACCATTCTACTCTCTGTTTTGACAAGTTTTACTATTTTAGACTCCACATGTAAGAGCGGCCATGCAGTGTTTGTTTTTCTGCATCTGCCTTTTTCACTCAGTATAGTGTCCTCCAGATTCACGCATGTTGTCACAAGGGCAGGATTTGAAAATCAATGACATTCTTACTCTCAATCTATTATTCAGGTAAGATTTGGGCAGTTTTTTTTTCCGTAGCAATATCTTACAAAATCTAATTTGATTTTCTTTTTTTTCCTTAAGAACGCACTGCATTATTGAAGAACGCACATGACATTACTTTTACAATGTCTCAGTTACAGCCATAATGCCCCAAATATGGGAAAATGGAAGTAAAATCTAATTGGACTTAGTCCATTTTTGAAGAATGATTTTAACAGATATTGGGTGGTCCATATACTCACTTGATCAGAGGAAATCAATCTGTTGAGCATTGTCCATAAAGCTTTAGCCAAATGTATAATTATAATTATAATATTGTCCATGAAAAAGATTTAGAAACAAGTATTTCTAAACTATAAAGAGCTATAGTGTAATTTTGTTCAAAGTTAATTAATTTGGCAACTTGTTGATCCTTGACTGGCTCTCACCTTGATTCAAAAGGTTTGATTAACTATGCCCTTTACAGAATTTTTTTTTTGTAAGTTAGCAGAGCAGATATTTATAAAGCAGATGATTCACACAATACATATTTATTGAACCTTTTCTTTGTGACTAATGCTTGGCAAAGTATTAAATATGTATTATAGCAGGGAAGATTTTTCCTTCCCTTATGGGATTTCTATTTTAATATGAATGTCAGCCTTTAAACAAATACTATCTCAAATAACATTTATTTTTATAATTATGTGTGTAAACTAAAACTACAGAATATAACAGAAACATTGATGCAGTTGTGGAGTTTGAGAAAGTACATCTGAGTTGAAACCGGAGGCATGCATTGACGATGGACAGCTGGAGTTCGGCCACAAGTATTTCAGGCAGAGGGAATGTCATGCATGGGATTCTAGAGGCAGGAAAGAGGTGTGCCAGCTTTGAAAGCCCCAAAGAAGAGCAGGGTCAGTAAATGGAGATGTGAGAGGGACGAGACTCCTATGCAGAAGCCAGAACATGCCTGGTATTACAGGGTCTATTTCCCAAATGTAAAGTGGGCTATGAGAGGATAATGAGCAGAGACTCAATAGGGCTGGATTAATATTCTACACTTCTGCCCTATCCAAGTAAATTAGCTGCAGCAAACCTAAGACACACATAAGTAGGAAGGGAAATACAGCTCCTCAATGTCCTAAAGTTATTAACAGTTAGAAAAGAGTTGGTGTGTATCCATTTTTGACCTACAGGTGGGGAGTGAGTAGAAAGTTCACATTCAAGATGTAGTTTTTAGATACAGTATTTTTGCAGAGGAATTTGTATTTATATGGAGACACATTACATTACTGCTCAAGGTTAGGTAACTTAGGTGTATATTCTGATTAAAACTGAGCCTACAAATTGGTATTTTAAACTCTTATTCTTAAAGTTAGAGGAAAGCATATTTTCCAAGTCTCTTGTTGCTATGGGGAAAAAAGGGTGTAATATTATAAATAAACGAACAAGAATCTGGGAGCGCATTCTTCTAAACAGATTTAAGATGGATGCCAACATTTGTCTGAACAATGAAAGCTGAGGACAAACCAAACATCATTTTGTACATCAAATGTTTACGTAGATGCCATTTAAATTGGATCCTTGTCATAGTAAGAGAACATACAACAACACTTCTCAGTCTATGGAAAGCAGTAGAAAACTAAACAAATTTCTACTAAAATGTTATGGTCTTTTGATTATCTGATACTCATAGGAGCACTTGTCCAAAAAGTTTAGTTCGTACAAGGTATGTTTTCTATAAAACATAATCCCAAATTTAATGTAGAGTGAATCCTATCTCAGTTGCTTCTAAAAGTATCCTTTTTGTTGGCATCATTTTAACAAATTTTCAATAGCATAAATAACATAGCTTGTAAATATTTGAGCATATTTAATTAAAATTGTCATTCTTCTTTGCCAAATAACCTAACTCTATAAATTGCACCTTGATCTTTATATTTAAAAAGTATTTGAGACAGCTTAGACATTTTTTCACCCTATGAATTAGCCATCACCATTTTAAGAATTAATCTTAAAAGAGAAAAATTTATCTCAACAAATTAATTGTTGTTATTCTTCCATGTTCCAGTCTCTCTGCATGAACTTTTGTAATTTTCAACTTATAATTGTGGCATAGAAACACTTAATCTCTGTTACCTTTTGTGTGGCTTAATCAAATAGCTTTGGTTTTGAATTCAAACGGAAGTTGAAACCCTGAAACTCTCCTTAAGTATGTGTGCTGTCATCAACAAGTTATTGAGTCACTCTGGGTCTTAAATGTTTTTGTCATTAAGATGGTAATAATAACCTACTTCAAAGAGTTGTGGTGGGACTTAACAGCCTAGAGCCAACATTGCCCATTTGATAAACAATAAACGACAGCTATTATCATTAATAAAAATTGGGACATTTGCGTCTTAAACTCCCCAAGTAATTTTATGCACACTATGATTTTTAAAGAATTATCATTCTAGAGTGATCGTGTGATTTCCACGACAGTGATAAAAGCATTTAACTGATTCTGAGAATACTAAGAAACTGAATCTCACATACATTGATGGTGTAAAGTGGTAGAGCAACTCTGGAAAACAATTTAGCAGTTTCTTCAAAAACTAACATATGCATCCTGAAAACACAACTCCTAAGCACTTATCCTAGAAAAATGAAAATTTATGTTCATGAAAAAATCTGCACATAAAATGTTACAGTAAATGTCCTTCAACATGTAAATGGATAAACAAACTGTGGTACATCCATATAAGGGGATACTACTCAGCAATGAAAAGCAACAAACTACTGATACTTGAAACATTTGGACAGATCTCAAGGACATTATGCTGAGTGAAAAAAACCCCACAATATCAAAAGAGCTTGCATACGGTATTATTTCATTTACATAACACTCTTACAGAGGCAAAGTTATACTTATGGAGACCAGATCAGTGATTGCCAAGAGTTAGGTTTGGGTGAATATGTGTAATTATTAAGGGGTAACATTATGGAGTTTCTTCATGGTGATGGATGGTTTCAATTTAACGGCATTGGGGCTGAGGGAAAACTTGTTATACCTGAGAGTCTGGACTTTGAAAGAAACCTCATGACTGAGCCTTGGCTCAGCCAGTGTCTTTCTGTGACTTGCTCACTTTACTTCAGCTCTCAGAGGCTCAGAAAGACATTTCTCCTTTTTGCATATCTGTTTTATATTTTATTGTTGTTCTTGTTGTTCCTGGTTGTGGGATGATGGTTGAACGTCAGGAACAGAACTGAATTAACCACACTCACCAGTTAACAACACTTTACCACCTGATGGTATAAGACTTTGGTATGGTTTCTCGGTTTGGTTATACCTACTCCTATTCTCCTCTCTACCTCAAAGGTGATTGGTTTAATGTTTATCTGTTTACCTATATGTATTCTTATAAAATATATTTTAAGTGCATGTAGATGGTATTTTGCTGTAATTCTCATTGTGTTTTATTTTTTTAAAAATTTTCACTCAGATTCACGTATGCATGGCTACATATACATTGAGTCTTGGCTTCTAATTGCCGCTGAGAAATCCATATGTCACTGCCTCATTTTGCCTTTCTACTTCTCCACTGATGGTCATCCAAATTGCTGCCACCACACATAACATTGCAAAGAACACACTACATATTCCTTATGAACATTTGTGTGGAAATTTACCACCAGCAGAATATAAAGTGACAATATTGGCATTATTTACTTTTCAAATTATTTTTGTCAATTTAATTAATCCTCTTTCAAATGTCGGCTCTTGCTATTTCCTCCATAAAATTTTCCTTTATCGACTCCATATCCTATTTTACCTTTCTTCCTCCAATAATAATTTTTTGTGATAACATATGGCAAATCAGTTATAGTCTCTTGCTGTGATTTAAAAGTTTGAACTATGACTAGACAAATTTTCTGTCACTTAAAGTCATGTGACCTTGAGAAAATTACCTCTCTGTTTCTTAGTTTTCTTAGAGAAATAGTAGTCCTCATCCTAAGAAGTGATGTTGATATTAAGTGATATTGCTAAAGATTGTGATGATGATGATGATGATAATGGTGACAATCAAATAAGTAATTTTCCATTTATACTTTATATCTATGTATCCATATTTATATCTATATACATTTATATTAGTGTGAATTTTTGAAAAGTAAACCCTGAGACAGAGATTCAAGTGCAAGTAATTATTTTGGAATGTCACCTTTGAAAATAATACTAGAGGAATGGGAAGACATATAGTAAACAGTTTACTTTTAAGCAAGTTACTGCTTTGAGTAAATGGAACTGAATCCTACTAGAGAAACCTGGGATCCAATATAAAACATATGCCTCTGAGTTATCCCACCTGAGGGGTGAGGGGATGGGTATTTATATATCAACTCCCATCAGTCTATGGATTAAAAACTGTTTCTGTGGAGATGGTGGTCCAGCTTGTCTCACAGATGATAAAGTAGCCAGGTGACCAGAGAAAGCCTTCAGACAAAGAATGGACATGTTGACAGTTGATATTTTCATATACACAGTGAAATTATTAAAATGAGAGGGATTCTGGTGGGTTCCCGATAGAATTTGTCATATATACCCTATATTATTCTGTATATTTTGGGAATTTAACAGACACTTGTTAAATTAATGAATATGTTATTAAAGCTTGCATACCGAGCAATAGAATTCTTTTATCATAGAATTTATAGTGCTTTAATTAGAGTGTAATTTGCTGTATCTCTTTTTTTAGATGATGTAATATTTTTCCAAATACTCTGTACATCCAATCAATATCTGTTGCATTAGGCAATCAACAACTAATTTCTCTTTGCTTGATACTACAGAGAATAAAGGGGAGAAATGTGCTTTTCATTAACAAGAGGCATTTAAAACATTGAGGAGGAAATAGGTAAATCCGTAGAAGTTAACAGGTCTCACATATTAATATCAGTTTAGAGCCCAAATGATGTAATATTCCATGGTGAAAATTAATGAATTTTCAACCCATCTGTTAGATTTAGTGGGTTAAGGACATAGTGAGGTTACAGTATTCCCAGAGCCAGGGCTGAAACTTCATACTGAAAGTCAGTCTGAATAAGTTAAGTTCTTCTTTTGAAAAAATACTTTGTTAGTATCTGAAACTTAATATCAATGACTTTTTTGAAAAACAACTATTTCAAAATTAATGTACTTATTTGAAAGGCTAAAGGTATAATTTTATTTCAAAAGACACAAAACAATAATTTAAATTTCATGTTAGAATATTTGAGTTAGTGAGTAAAGGAAAAGCTTATGTCAAACACAGAATCTTGTAAGTAAGAAAATCAGGTATAGCAATCATCAATTTTTCATATTTATCATCTATTTATCTCTCTGTCCAATTTTGATAAAAAAAGGAGTAGGCAGAATAAAAAAGAGTCTAATGTTGAATTGTGATTCTAGAAATGAGGAGGAGAGAGAGGAGAGGGTGAAATTCACACAGAGAAAGGGTATCCCTCTTCTTTCCACGTCTTTTTATTCATAATGACCAGCTAAAAGTGAGGCAAACAAGAGGAAACTTGAGATTAATTTACACCGAATAAAAGGACATCATTTAAATCTCCATCATTTTTGCTAAGACATGATGAAATAAAACTTCATAATCCAGTGAAAACTCCTGAAAGTAAGGTATAGTCAAAAAAGCTTTTAAAGTCAAACCTATGTGAAATGGTAAGAAAACAGAACTGCCAAAGTTTCTACATGGAAAAGGGTTAATTACAGCAGTGTCTCTTGTCATATTTGTTAAATGTTCAGTTTGGCACAGCACACATAAAAGTGAAAGGGGGCTTTTGATAAATTACTGTAGGAAATGTAATGGATCATATTTTTATTTAACTGGAATTTATTGTGCCTTCAATGATAATCCAATATTCATATTTTCATTCGTAGGTATGATCAGGACATAAGGTTTTTTAAGCCTTTCATTTTCTGTTAAAAAAAAAAAAGCAAGACATAGAATTTAAAGACGACTTATTATTCCTGGAATGCTTGGCCTGATAAGATGAATAGAGAAGACTTTTGATTTTTTCAGCAGAGTTATTCTAAAATTCTCATGTAGGTCATTACTTATTCTAGAGTGGGATCAATCAAAGGGAAGTGAATCAGCAAGGCACAAAAGAAGAAGCCACCTTGAAATGGATTAAGTGAAATAATTGTGTGAACATATGGCCTGGAAATTAAATTGATTCAGCTAAACAAGTTATATTAAATAGATCAGGTAATTTTCAGACATCTGGTCAGGTGATCACACTTTAAAGTAATTATATAATTTGGGACTTTGTGAAAGAGAGAGGGGCCTACAGATTTATGGTTTGTGGAGAGTTAGAGAGAATATGAAATGAAATTCAAGTTGTTAGTAATCTTTGCAAGTTTGTCCTTTAAAAAAAGATGCATGTAAAGATGCTTAGGGAAACATGTTAGTTTTTCTAATTGAAATTTGTCAGAGATCTAAGTTGTCAATACTTTATTCATTTATTTACTCACTTAAAAAAACATTTATTGAACACTAACTCTCTTTAGGCTCATATAATTTCATAATTTTAAAATTTCCTATTCTGTAGTAGTGAATCAAAATATTGTATGAATTTATGTTGTATTTTAAAGCAGCAAATAGATGCTTTTAATTGCAAGCTTTTATCAGCAAAATACTCCATGACACAAAGATATATTTTCTTGGCCATTGTCTTGATGTTTGAGCTCAGTGTAAATATATACATTTAGATATTACCTCTCTTCACTTTATTCATTGTTTCCAAATATGTAAGTATATAAAAATCAAAGGACTGTGACTGTCAGTGATTTGCAGAGCACAGGAAATGTGTATTATATTCACAGGTCATGAATGAGTGACTACTTTGATTTATTTTTTTCAAAATTCCTGATATAAGATAGTAAGACTTTTAAATATTTGGCATGAAAACAGGTAACTTTTAAAAAATATTTTGGTTAAACTATGTAAGAATCTAATGAAAATAATGTTTTGTATATTGAATTATGTTAATCACTATTATCACACATTTTTATTATTTTAGGCTGTTAAAAATTGAGATTATAACAATGCCAGAATAGGAACTATTTTAATCATTCAATCATAAGTTGCTTGAATGGATGAGATGTACTATTAGATTTAATATATATAGCTTGAGCATGCTGTCTTTAATGTGAAAGAAATTCATTCATGATATTGTTCCATAATTTATTGATTATGAAACACTCATGTAATTCTTGGTAATAATATAGCCCTGTGGTTACAATGGAAATGAGGCAAACAGTATGAAATTTTTGTAATTGTAACAGACAGTCCTGTTGATTTGGTTTGTAGAGAATTAATTCATAGATAAGAAATGAAAGGACTTTAACCATGCTAGGCAATGACAGGTACAAGACTTTTGTAAAGAGTCTCCTATTTTATAAAATGTCCTGTCATACGTATCCTCATTGAGCTTTATAATAATCAGATGATGAAACTATGATATTCTACATATAGATGAAAAACTTTAAATTCAAAAATCTTTGATTTTCCTGCATATGCACAAATAGAATAGGTAGAACAGAAATAAAGCAGCTTTGTTAATAATTTCTGGCTGTCAACAACACTACATCACACAAATTCACAAAAATTAATCATAAAAAATGATTGAGAAACTGTTTTCTTTGTGGACAAGACAGAAAAATTGGCATTGATGAAAATTTGTGAATCAGAAGCAGACAAGATTTTTCTCTCAACCCATAGTAAAGGCTCTGTTATATTATTTCTCTAGAATATATCCATATCTTCACTAGAATCACTTGGGAAGATTGGATGGAATAAAGAACAAGAGTTGAATAAGAAGAGAGGCATAGTGAGAAAAACTAAGACCATGTCACATAGGGTCTTATTGGAGGTAAGGAACTTAGATTTTACCTAGAGTGTTGGAGAAAAATGGAAATATTTAACCGAGAGTGCTAGCATGATCAGGTTTTTAACTTGGCTGGACACAGTTTGAAGAATGTATTGGAAAGGACATGAAGGAGAATAGGCAAAGGCTAGTTGAGAGACCAGTTTAGTGGCTGTTATAGAATATTCTAGATAGAGATGATGGACTCAGGAATGGAAACTCTGGGTGAAGAGATATAGCTTAATTTCAGACATATTCATGAGAATTTAGTCATTGAATGAAAATATTAGGTGGAACCGAAAGAAATTGCCAATATTTAACTGTTTTTAACAGATAAAAAAAGACAACTTTGTATTGTTCAATCTCATAGAATTTCAGCATAAAGGAGTTATACAAGATTCTCAGGTTTCTGGTTTGAGTATCAGGGTGCTTATTAGAATCATTCATTACGATAGCAAACACAGGGGAAGTAAAAAGCAATATCTGTTTTCTAGAGCTACACGATTTTAAATGTCTTTGAGAATAAAGTTGTAATGTTCCGTCAAAGTAATTAGAAAAGGGGATAGGGGATGGATAAGACTGACTACATTACGAATAAACAGCATTTAGATGCACATCAAAATCATGAGGGTTGAGTGATAGTTTGAAGGAAACATGTACAAATTGAGAAGAAAAAAAGGTGTGAGAGATAATGATCATTTAGAAGAAGAGAGGAAGGAGGGCTAAAAGGACTGAGAAGGAGCAGTCAGGCAAGTAGAAAAAATTTTCAGTAAAAATTTGTGCCAAGCAAAGAGGATCACAAAGAGGGGTGATCCTTTTATTCAACATTTTCCTGGAGATCATACTCAGTGCAATAGGCAAGAAAAAGCAAAGGCACATGGACCGGAGAGGAATAAATGAAACACCTTTCTTTGCTGATTGTGTGATTGGCTACATAAGAAAATCCCAAAGAATCTTCAAAAAAAAAGCTGGTAGAACTTATAAGTGAGTTTATCATAGGAGGATACAAAGTCAATATTTAAAAAAATCAATCATGCTTTTATATACTAGCAATGGACAATTAGAAATTGTAATGATAAAAGTAACACCATTTACAATAACATTAAAAACATGAGATACTTAGGTATACATCTACAAAAAAAAAAAAGCTTTGAGCAATACCTACTAAAAATAACAAAATTAACAATATGAAGTAAAAAAGATACACTGTGTTTATTTGTTGGAACACAATACTTTGAGACGCTAATTCTTCCCAAACTGACCTATTTAATGCAATTGCAATAAAAATACCAGCATGTAATCCTACTGCTGGTTAGATATACCAAAAAAAAAAAAAAAAGGAAATCAAAGAATTATCTGCACTTTTTCATGTTTATTGCTGCACTATTCACAATATCCAAGATATGAAATTGATGTAAGTGTCCATCAACTAACTAATGAATGGACAAAGAAAATGTGGTACATGTACACAATGGAATACTATTCAGCCATAAAAAGGAATGAAATCCTGTCATTTGCAACAACATGGATGGAACTGGAGGACATTATGTCAAGTGAAGTAAGCTGGGCATAGAAGGACAAACTTCACATGTTCTCACTCATGTGAGAGCTAAACATTTTAAAATTTGAACTCATGAAAAGAGTAGAATGATGGTTACCAGAGGCTGAGAAGCATAACGGGAAAGGCAAAAAAAGAAAATAAAAGAAAATACCAGCAGAGTTATTTTTGGAGGCAGGTTGATGGAGGCAGTTTCCAAAGAAACTGAAATAGTCAAAATATTTGTGAAAAATAACAAAAAAGTTGGAGGACTCACATTACTTTATTTCAGGACAAACAAAAAAGCCACAATATTCAGGACAGTGTGATATTGGCAAAATACATATAGATCAATGGAATAAGAAAGTCCGGAAATAGACAGAAATACAATTAAATTTTTTTCCCAAAGACAGAAAGAGTTGGGTAGTCTTTTCAACAAATAGTGCTAGAAAAATAAACGTTGATCCAAACTTTGCAATAAAACAAAACAAAGCAAAACAAAAATAAACCCTTCAAAACTGATCATAGATCTAAACCTAAAACTTAAAACTATTAAATATCTAGAATAAAATATAGGGAAAAAGATTAGCTTAGTATTTCTTATCTACAACACCAAAAGAATAATCCATAAATGAAAAAAATGATATACTGTATTTCATCAAAATTAGAAATTTTTATTCTTATAAAACTGTTGAGATAATGGAAAGGCAAGCCATAGATTGGGAGAAAAATATTTGCAAATATTTGAAAAGTAGTCCTATCACCAGACATCAAATGCTAAGTTATTGAGCAGATTTTCCATAATCATATTAAAAACACTGAGAATGTTGGAGTGATTTACAAATATAAAAAATAAACTGTGGAACAAATACCAAAATATTCAATGAATGAGCAAGAATGACTACAAAATTGATAGAGGAGAAAGGGTGTGTAGAGACACAGATTGTTGGGTGTTACGGCTCTGAAAGAAGCAGGAGCTTATGTGCCAGTGGAGGAGGGAAGGTCTTGAAGTGGCTCTGGTAAGTGAAAAGGATGCTAGACCCACTGCTCTCTCCTCAGCTATGTGGACCATGGAGGAAGACAAGTTTCTCTTAAGAACTTGAAGGAATGTTTCTACCCTCATAATATCCTGAAATAAAAATAAATAAATAAAAAACGATCTTGAAGGAAAAAATGTCCTAAGGGAGTCAGGATTCATTTAAGGTCAGGAACATATACTCTCTAGATAGACAGAATTCATTCCTCTTGGGAAAAAAATGTATTTCCAATGCACAGTAGAAAGGATATTTGTTTAGCATGCATGTGTGTGTATGTTGGAGCAGATACTTTTGCAGAGGTAAGGGGTCCCGGAAAGCTGAGTGAGGAGGGATAGGGAGATGAAACTCTCGTAGAAGACTGATAACCGGTGGGGCTTATTATTGGAAAGTATCCCAAGAACGATAGGTATAGGAACCATGTCGTTTATGTTATTTCATAATAATGTTGCTAATACAGTGAAAGTAAAAGTAGTGACTGTCCTGGTATTTCAAAGAAATGGAGCTGGGATAGACTGTACAGTATTGAGGAATGGCAAATATATGGCGTATCTGCAGCTCCTTCCCACAGCTAAGCCCACGCAGCCATGACTGATTACGGCATTCTATGATGCTAATACCACATTTAGCTCCAGAGGCCTTCTCGATATGCCTGCCCAGGTAGTCATGTCCAGTTGGTCAAAAGGAGCAAAGTAATTAAATCCACTTTTAAATCCTTATCATAGTTTCCATAATTTTTCCTATCGAATATTTTTGTCGGAGACCTATATTTTGCATTGCAGAAAGTAAGGAGTTAAGCATTTCCCCTTTAAGGATTCTTCCTCTCAACAAAAAGATTTCTATTCTCTATTTTTACTGATTTCTCTCAGAAATATAAGAGGACCTTTAAAGTCCTTCTGGACTTTTAGCGGGAATATGTTTTAGAAGAAACTATAGATGATTGTCTCCCAAAATTAATATTTCTGCTCTGTTTTACAGAGAAAAAATATATTTACATTATTTCTTAATCTCAGAGTGTTCAGAACAAAGCAAGCGAATTCCTTTGCTTTGGAAATCACTCTGGAATAGAGCTTTTTTAATTTAATTACATTCTACAGAGAACATTTATAAAATTCATCCCATTCACATTATTGTGGTGTTTAACAGTTCAGATGGCCAATTTTTACCTCATACAGGCTATGTAATTTGGACCAACTTACTACACATTCTTTGTTTATTTTTACATCTGTTATTTAAAACAATGTGTGAGGGAAAGGTGGCAATGGTATCCCCTCATAAGCTTGCCGTGATCATTAAGGGAGAAAATACGCGTGGCTCGGTGATAATGATAAGAATTCAATAGAGAAGATGGAAACCGTTTTTACTTAAGGGACAGAGAGGCTTATGTTTAGCCCAGAAAAGAGATGATTTAGAGGAATGCTTTAGCATTTATACATAATGAAGAGATGAAGAGCTGAATAAAATTGCATAGTGCTGTACATTGGCTCTCCTTAGGTAGAAATATCGAATAATTAGAGCCAACCAAAATTGGATATCCTGCCTCTGAACTGATGAGTAACTTGATGAACCATGCAAAACAGAGGCTGAATAAACAATCAACATCGATGTTGTGACCTGAGTTTCTGTATTACATAAAAGGATCAGTTGGAGGATATCTAAGGTTTTATTATTCTAATTTGTCTTTATTTTGCCACAAAGACTTATTCTGAGATTGTTTAGCTCTAAGGAGTCTGCTTAAGAAGAAAAAAAAAATAAGAATTTCAGGGATAATAGGTTGTTAGGTCAGAACAGAATTTAGAAGTCGCAGTTTAAAGATTATATTTAATGCAAAGTATAGTTCTTTTTTTTTTTTTTTGAGTACAGTCATTGAAATCATACTATAGAGAATTGAGAACGAGTTGATGGGCACTAAATTTTAAGCCTTAAATGTATGATATATATTTGATGTAACTTTGAACCATGAGAAAATCTTATGTGATTGTCATGTTAAAGGATGAAATTGAGTCTCAGAAAATGTACTTGTCTAAAGGTGACAAGAGCTGGGAAGCAGACCCAGATCTCTGCCAAAGTTCATGCTTCTTAGTACTATTGCACACTCATGTGGGTGAGTACACACACATTTAGTTTGTTATAAATAATAACGGAGTAGTAGTTTCCAAAGATTATATAAATTATCTTTAATATGTGATAATTAATAGCATATTATTCACAATGTATATACAGTTTAATGAAGTATGAAATATAATCTATTCAGCCTCTTAAAATACTCTCCTCTTAAAAGTTAATACGATAAAGTACAGTAAGCGTTTATAAAACAGGAAAGACTACCAACTTATTGAACCCGCTAAACATTGACTTTCTTAAATGATATAGAATTTTTTACTATTGCTGATTTTCAAAAAATTACTTAATTTTTTTAAAGGACAGAGTTTGACTTTCTTTTATCTCTAAGAATAGCAGAAATATTGATAACTGCATCCAATTTATTGAGAAAATATAACTGAAGATAGACACATCTTGGAATGGAAATTGGGAGAAATATTTTCAAAATAAAATTATTTTCTTTACCTCTAAGCACATTGATACTTTTTGTATGAAGAAAATACATAAATGTATGAATTCAATTTTATTTTATATCACCTCTTTTACTCTCTTTCTGCCAAAACAAATATTTTTTAAATCACTCTCAAATGGATTTGTAGAGTGAAAAAAAAGTGAGATACAGATTTAATAAAGAAATCTATTAAAATAGGTTTGTGACTGACAACTAAGATTAGGAGAACAACTTCTATATACTATTTTATTGTCAACTTTGAATGAAAAATAGCTAGCTCATCCTTGAAATTCTATCTCTTAAGCCATATTAAAATAGGATACATCTATAAAACATTAAAAATTCAGTATCTGTACAAATATGTAATTAATTCTAGATGATGAATGAGATTTAGATACAAAGTATGAAAAGAGTAAAGCCATTTTTATATTCACAACGCAATATTTCCCAGAAAACCCAAATGACATTGCCTTTGAAACAATACTTGGTAAATAGGCATTTAGAAACTCAAACCATATTTTTTGTCGACTGCTGCATAAGTGTTGGGATTCTTTTTTTCTGTTGACTATGATGTATAAATTAGATGTCCTTTTATCTAGATAGCAATATAAAATGTACTTACTAATATAAGGTGTACATATACAAACAGGCACACATATGTACCCTGTATATAGTAATTAGTATGTATGTATATATGTGTATGCATGTGTATGTGTATTATGGGTGTGTGTGTATATATATGCATAAATATATGTATATATGATTGGACAATTTGAGATATATTAGAAATTTTCAGAAATAAACTAAAAGAGTTGTGAGCTTTTTAGTTCATGGCTTGAGAATTTAATTTGATGTTGGTTTTAGTCAGCTTGGCAAGAGATTTATAATTGTTAATGGAAAGTCTGGCAATTCATTGAAGAATGAACAATAATTTTGTCATGTATACTTCCACCTTAAACATAATTTTTTAGCATTTTATGCAGGTATGAATCTGAAAAGCTCAAACTAAGATTTTTGTCAAATGTATTCATAAAGGTTTATTTTTTTGATCAGTCTTTCGATAAAATGCTTTAATGTGAATTGCCTACTCATCCTCATATTGAAAACAATTTAATATTAAACCTTGTTTATTAATTTATCACTTCAATATGATCATATGCAGATAAAATTTTTCCCTAAAGTATATGAAAACAACTAAATGGTTATGAAAGCTCAGGAAAAAAAAAACTCTCTTACTTAGTTTTCATTAATTTATTTTTAATGTCATCCAAGTCCTGTTTCTGAGATGTAGTGGAGTTAATTTTCTATATTTAACTGTGAATTTTCAATTTCTTTTATCTCTAACTTTTCTCCACCATTCGAGAAACAAGAACTTTCTTTATTCACTGCCCTTAGGGAGTGTATAGGAAAAAGAATAAGAGCAAATTTTTGTCTCTTTGTAGGTGAAGTGGGTTTCTTACGGACAACATACAGTTGGCTCTTATTTTTTTTTAATCCATTCAGTCATTGTATGTCTTTGATTAGAGACTTTAGTTCATTCACATTCAATACTATTACTAATAGACAAGGAGTTACTATTGGCACGTTATTATTTGATTTCTTATTGTTTTGTGGTTCTCTCTTTCTTACTTCATTCCTGTCTTTCTTTGCTAAAAGTGATTTTTCTCTGGTAGTGTGTTTTAATTTCTTCCTTTTTATTTTTTGTGTATCTGTTACAGGTTTTTTTTATTTGAGGTTATCATGAGGTTTGCAAAATCACATTTTATAACCAATTAGTTTAAACACATGATAACTGCTTATAAACAACAAGCACAAAGAAAGCTAACCGAAACTCTACATTTTAACTCCATCCTCCCCTGCTTTTTAGCTTTTTGTTGTTTCCATCCATATCTTTTTCTACTACCTGTCTCTCAAAAAATCATTGTAGTTATTCTTGATAGATTTGCCTTTTAGTCTTCCTACTCAAGATATAAGTGGTTTATACACCTCAATTACAGCAATAGAGCATTCCGTTTTTGTGTACTTTACCGTTACCAGTGAGTTGTATACCTTCAGATGATTTCTTATTGTCCATTAACATGCTTTTCTTTCAGATTGAAGAACTTCTTTTAGCATTTCTTGTAGGACTGGTCTAATCTGTCCTACAGCTTTTGTTTGTCTGGGAAAGTCTTTATTTCTCCTTCATATTTGAACGATGTTTTTCAGTATATAATATTCTAGGGTTCAGGTTTTTTTTTCCTTCAGCACTTTGAATATGTCATGTCATTCTCTCCTGGCTTATAAGATTTGCACTGACGAATCTGCTTCCAGACATATTGGAGTTCCTTGATACTTTTTTTTTTCTTACTTGCCTTAGAAAATATTCTTTATCGGTGAACTTTGGGAGCTTGATTATTAAATGCTTTGACATAGTCTCGTTTCAGTTATATCTGTATGATGTTTTGTGGCCTTCTTATACCTGAATATTGATATCTTTCTTTATGTTTGGAAAGTTCTCTGTTACTATTTCTTTGAATAAGGCTTCTACCCCAGTCTCTCTTGCTATCTTCTCTTTAAGATCAATAACTCTTATATTTGCCCTTTTGAGTCTATTTTTAAGATCTTGCAGGCAGACTTCATTCTTTTTTCTTTATTCCCTTCTGACTGTGTACTTTCAAATAGCCTGTCCTCAAGCTCACTAATTCTTTCCTCTGCTTGGTCAATTCTGCTGTTGAGAGACTCTGATGCATTTCTCAATTTGTCAATTGAATTCTTAAGTTCCAGAATTTCTGCTTTATTTTTTTATTACTATTTCAATCTCTTTGTTAAATTTCTCTGATAAGCTACTGAATTCATTCTCTGTGTTGTCTTGAAGTTCATTGAGTTTCTTCAGGACAGCTACTTTGAATTCTTTGCCTGAAAGGTCACGTACCTCAATTGTTCCAGGATTAGTCACTAGTACCTAATTTACTTCATTTGGTGAGGTCATATTTTTCTGATTATTCTTGATGTTTGTAGATGTTTGTTGATGTCTGGGCATTGAAAAGTTAGGTATTTATTTTAACATTCACAGTCTGTACATGTTTGAACCTGTCCTTCACAAGAAAGCTTTCCAGATATTCAAAGAGAATTGAGTGTTCTGATCTACGTCTTCGGTCACTGCAGCTGTATCATCTCTAGGGGTGCCCCAAGCACAGTAATGCTGTGACTCTTGCAGATTCCTGGTGGAATCACCTTGGTGGGTGTGGGTAAGATATGGGAGAATTCCCGGGATTACCCGGCAAAGTCTCTCATTTTCTTTCCTCACTCATTGTGCTGGGCTGCTGGAGTTGAGGGCAGAGTGACATAGGCACTCCCTCATGATCACCAGTGCCAGATCACACCTGAAGACAGCCCAGTCTCACCCCAGCCCGTGGTGACTATTGCCTGGCTACCTCTGATGTTTTTTCAGAGCCCAAGGTCTCTTTAGTCAGTAAGTGGTGAATCCTACCAGGACTGGGTCCTTCCCTTCAGGACAGCACTTTTCTCTCTAGCTCAGGGTAGGTTCAGAACTGCCATTCCAGGAACTAAAGCCAGGACTCAGGGGCTTCAGAAGTCTTCTTAGCACTTTATTTTGCTGTGGCTGAGCTGATACTTAAGTTGTAAAACAAAGTCCTCTGAACTTTTCCCTTTCCTTTCCCGAAGAGGAAGAAGACTCCCTAAGCTGCACTGCCTATAGCCCTAAGCTTCAGGGGAGGAGGTGACACAAGCACTGGCTTGGCCACCACCGCGGGTATCACACCAGGTCATGTGCACTCCAAGTCCATTGGTTCTGAGCAAGCATAGCTGTAGGAATTGCACAAGGACTGCAACCTTTGTGGCCTGGCTACCTTACAAATTTAGTCCAGGCTCCAGAATGCTTTTTGTCAGCCAGTGGTGGTGCTAACAAAAACTCTGGTTTCAGGGCAGAGGATTTTTCTCTGGCTGGGCTGGTCTAAATGCTTCCTGCAGGGGCACCAGCAGAATTCTGTCCTGTGCTGTGTTCCCCTGTGCCAGAGTGGCCCTGAGTTTCAGTGCAAAGCCCCACAATCACTTCACTCTCCCTCCCCTGTGCACACAGATTATCTTTCCACTCTGTACACTGGTGCAGCATTGCCAGGGCATGGGGAAGGAGTGGCATAGTCAATACAAGATTTTATTTTCTGCCCTCTTCAATGCTTCTTTGATATAAGATTGAAACCAGGTAGTATGATCATTCACCAGATTTTTGGTCCTCTTGCAGGTGCTTGCTTGTATGGATAGTTGTTGAATTTGGTGTTTGTGGGGAGGGACGATCACTGGAGATTTCTATTTGACCTTCTTGCTTCATTCCCTCTCCTAAAAACCATTCTTGAGGACTGTACAAAACATACAGTGGGATGGATTTGGCCCATGGATCATAGTTTGCTGACCTTGATTTTTTATTTTAAATTATAAAGAAGGGAGGATGATATAAACACCACTATCCTTTCCAAACCAAAAATTCTAGACTATAGGTATTTCATACCCTACCTCTTCAGCAAAATATCAAGATGTAGAGGGTTTTTCCTCATTGGTAAACTTATTATGGAAGCTTCCAATAAATAAAAGCCTCCAATCAATTGGCTGCCAGAGTTGAAGGGATTATATTTTAGGCTGCTGAAGATCTAGACTGGAAAACCCCAATCCTCAGAGAAAACCACGTTAACTTTTGGAAAGCCCACTTACACCACCACAAAAAGCACACAGAAGTTATTGAGAGCATGATGACAGACCCAAGAAGGCTGGAGTAAGGACAAGATACATATAGCAGACAGACCTCAAGGCTGGAGTTCATCTGTGGATGCCGGGATGTGATGGCGGGCAAAAGGAGAAACAAGCCGCACCTCTGTAGAGGTTGGAGAAGCAGAGCAAAATACTCAAAAGTTAACCCACCCCATCTCAGCTTGATGCCAGAACGATAGTGCCTATGTTTAGAAGGCACCACGGGGATTCTGAAAAGAATGACTCAGTTATGAGTTCAGTTATGAGAAAATGAATAAAGTTTCTTCCTTGCACATCTGAGTCTAATCGGGCCCTATATGGGGAAAAACTAAGAACTTCTAAGCTTATGTTAATTAAGTAAAGCAACACATTATAATATTTAATGTCAAATATGGATAATCTTGATTATGCTAATCACCATGTGCATTGACTTAAATGTGAAGCATTAACTTCCCTTAAAGATGTCTTGAGGAATATGCCAAAATTTTAATGATGTGAACAAACTGGAAAATAAATTTAATCTCTGAAAGTGTTGGCTTGATCAGTTAAAATAGCTATGATCAAATCAATTGTTTCAAGTAGAAGATACCTGTGCTATGCTGAATTATTTCCCCCCTCTAAACTCCCACACCACCCCAATCCATGGAATACGGCATAAAAGAACTTTGAAGATGAGACTCATTAAGGGTCTTGAGATGATAAGATTATCTTGAATTATCCAGTGGGGCCCTAAATGCTATCATAAGTATCTTTATATCAAAGAGGCAGAGGGAAATTTGACAACAGTGAAAGAAAAGACAATGTAACCAAAGAGGCAGAAATTGGAGTGATGTGGCCACAAGGCAGAAAATGTTGAGAGCCACCAGAAGCTAGAAGAGAAAAGGGATGAACTCTTCCCTAGAGTTTCTGGAGGAAATCCTACAAATACCTTGATTTTGACCTAGTGAAATTGATTTCTGCTATCTAGCTTTTAGGATTTTTTAATTTCAAAATATTAAATGGTACAGGGTTTTTGTTGCATGGATGAATTGTGTAATGCTAAAGTCAGGGCTTTTAGTGCGCCTGTCATGAGAATGGTGTATGTTATACTCAATAGATAAGTTTTTATCCCTCTTCCTCCACCACTTTGTAACCATGTGTACTCATAGTTTAGCTCCCACTTATTAGTGAGAACATGTGATTTTTTTTTCCATTCTTGAGATACTTCACTTAGAATAATGTTCTCTAGTTCCATCCAAGTTGCTGCAAAGGACATTATTTCATTCATTTTTATGGCTGAGTAGTACTCCATGGTATATATGTACCACATTTTCTTTATCCATTTATTATTGATGAGTACTTAGAATGATTCCATATCTTTGCAATTGTGAATTGTGCTGTGGCAAACAATCAGGTGAAGGTAGGTTTTTTTTTTTTTTGATATAATGAGTTCTTTTCCATCGGGTACATACTCAATAGTGGAATTGCTGGATCAAATGGTGGTTCTTTGAAGACTCTCTATAATGTGTTTCATAGAAGTTGTACTAATTTACTGTCCTACAAACAGTGTATAAGAATTCCTTTTTCACCACATCCATTCCAACATCTATTTGTTTCTTGATTTTTTTCACAATGGCCATTTTGATAGGGATAAAGTGGTATCTCATTGTGGTTTTAATTTGCATACCCCTGATGATTAGTGATGTTGAGCATTCTTTCATATGTTTATTGTATATTTCTCTATTTTCTTTTGAAAAAACTTTGTTGATGTCTTTTGTTCACTTTTTAATGGGGTTATTTTTTTTTCTTGCTGATTTGTTTGAGTTCTTTGTAGATTTTGGATATTAGACCTTTATTGGATGTATAGTTTGCAAATATTTTCTCCCATTCTGTAGATTGTCTATTTACTCTACTGATTATATCACTTGCTGTATAAAATTTTTTAATTTAATTAAGTGCCATTTATTTATCTATTTTTGTTGTTGCTATATTTGCCTTTGGGGCCTTACTCATAAACTTTTTGACTGGACTGATATCCAGAAGAGTTTGATCATATGGTCATCTCAATAGGTGGAGAAAAATCATTCAATAAAATCCAGCACTCGTTCATGTTAAAACCCTCAACAAACTAGGCATAGAAGGACCATAACTTAAAATAATAAAGGCAATTTATGACAAACCCATAGCCAATATCATACTGAAAGGGGAAAAGTTTAAAACATTCCCACTAAGAACTGGAACAAGGCAAAGGTGTCCACTGTCACCACTTCAACTAAATATAGTGCTGGAAGTCCTAGCCAGAGCAATCAGACAAGAGAAAGAAATAAAGGGCACCCAAATCAGTAGAAAAGAGGCCAAACCATCCCTGTTTGCCAATGATATGCTTTTGTATCTAGAAAAACCCTAAAGACTTCACCAAAAGACTCCTAGAATTGATAAATAAATTCAGCAAAATCTCAGATTATAAATTCAATGTATGCAAATCACTAGCATTTCTATATACTAATAACAGTCAAGCTGAGAGTCAAATCAAGGACTCAATACCATTTATAATAGCTGAAAGGAAAATAAAATACCCAAGGACATGAAAGACGTCTACAAGGAGAACTACAAAACCCTGATGAAAGAAGTCACAGATGACATAAACAAATGGAAAAATATCCCCTGCTCATGAATTGAAATAATTAACATTGTTAAAATGTCCATACTGCCCAAAGTGCTTTACAGATTCAAC
>CAUYSK010013362.1:0-58650 GCA_963575035.1 Avahi laniger
ATCGGACAACTAAAAATACATAGAAAAAATTAGCCGGGCATGATGGCGCATGCCTGTAGTCCCAGCTACTCGGGAGGCTGAGGCAGGAGGATCACTTGAGCCCAGGAGTTTGAGGTTGCTGTGAGCTAGGCTGACGCCACGGCACTCTAGCCTGGGCAACACAGTGAGACTCTGTCTCAAAAAAAAAAAAAAAAAAGTGCAGTCAGGGAAGCAGAGTGTGAGGGGGAGGTGAATACTCAGTTATGTCTCACAGGCAGCCACTGTGACAGTGTCCCACAGGCAGTGGGACACTGGCTGACAACACTCCTCCCTGCTCTTTAGCATCTGGTGATGCTCCCAGGTCTCATCCGACTCTTTGCTGAGCCCTGGGCTCCAGGGCCCTTCACCCCAGGTGGGCGGGCCGGACATCACAGGTCAGAGACTAGGAAGGCTCCACGCCCCTTCCTGACTAGGGTTTCCACGTTATTCCAGGAAACGGGCCCGTGGAGGACCCTGAGGCTCCTGCATCCTGCACCAGGCACACTGGCGGGGGGAGGGTAAGTGGGCTCTGAAACACTCGGCCCCAGGCTGAGCAGCCCAGGAACCCCAGTTCTCTGAGCTGTGGGGCACAGGCCTGGGGTCCAGCCTAAACTCTGTGGCCACTGTGCCCTGTGACCCAGGCAGGGCCTTGTCTCTTTTGGCCTCAGTTTCCCTCCCTGCACAAAGTGGAAGTGAGCAAGCTTGTCTGCCAGGCCTGCATCACCGCCTGTGGTTGTGTTCACAGGCCTGGGGGCGAGAGGTGGCAGAGAGGTCAGGCCCGGGCTGGGCTCAGCCGATCCCAAGGGCCTGGCTGCTTCTGAGCGTGGCAGAGGGCAGGGCCCTTCGGCTCCTCAGGGTAGGCGGGAGGACTGGTATGTACTCTCTCTGGCCCACCCGAAGGGTGACCTTGATGATGTCCTGGTGTCATTGCTGGTGGGCAGCCACAGGGCTTCTCCAGGACACTCACTTCTGCATTGTCACCCGGCCAGCAAATGATGGGGAGCAGGTTAGGCTGAGGAGCAGAGGGGAGGGCCCGAGCCTAGAGGTAACCAGATCCCTGCACCTTGGAAAGGTGGCCGGGCAGGGGGTGCTGGGCTCTTGGGCAGAGAGTTGGGGTCAGGATCCCAATGCTGACCTTGCATGGGCTCTTAGCCTCACGCTCAGCCAGTCCGTAAGAATCCCAACAAGCGTCTCAGATGTGCCCAGAGAGATACAAGCTCAGCCTGCAGCAGGGATCTGGGCTCAGCTTGGGGTGAGGATCAGGGCTCAGTCTATACCAGTGGAGTCTTCAGGGTAACAAATCCCCTCGACAAATCACCCAGAGCCATTTTGGGACAGCAGGGCTCAATCCTCTGCTGTGAGATCTGGCAGGGCCACTTCTGCTGACAGCGTATGTAGCACCTTCCTATCAAGGTTGACTCGATTGCCGTTTCCAAGACAGCTGTCAGTGTGGACGCTCAGGGCTCTGGTCTGGAAAGCCAGCCGGCAGTGGATGTGCACCCCCCAAGTGGGCTTGGTGGCCTAAGGCAGGTGACAACAAGGGTCTTGATGGAATTCATGTTCAGTTTCCCCAGTGGGAGGAGGAGTGGGAGTTGAGGGGATCCTGGGAGTTGAGTGTCCTTGGGGACCACAGACCACAGATCATAGGCTGCCTTTTCAGCAGTCTCCAGCCTGGGGTCTGTTCCACGATCCCACGCGGGTGCGCTGCACTTGCTGCGCTGGGGCTCTGGCAGGTCCTGTTTTGGGTAAAGCCTAAAGCACAGGTTTGTGTTTCCTGAGCAGAATGCACATCAGGGTGTGGGTGGCCTGTCTGGAGCGGACTGCGGAGGGCGAGGGTCGCTATGTTGTCTGCTGGTTGTCACCTAAGGAGATTTTGCCTGGGGAAGGGCTGAGGTCCTGAGGCTGCCAGGTCTGGAGGAGGAGATGCGGGTCTGGCAGCGGCTGCCCCACGGCCACCGTGGAGCCAATGTGGGGCCCAGTAGGGAGCCCCCAGGCCAGATTTCAGCTCCTGTTTGAAATAGCTTTTGCTTGTGTAGAGCTACACCTCAACTTGGGAGCTGCCAGGGCAGGGAATGAGCTCTCCATCACTGCAGGTGTGCAAGCAGAGTCTGGGCAAGCCCTGTCAAGGCCTCCCAGCCTCTGGATGACCACGGGGTCCTCCCTGCCACACACTCCCACCAGGGCTGGGGCGGCCTGGGCAGGGTGCCCTGGCGTGCAGATGCTGTTCCCCCAGCCAGCTGCTAGATACACAATTTCACATGTGGCCAATGACCGGGGGTTCAGTGAGATACCCAGCCCTCTGCCCCAGGCCACTCACTTGCTCCCTCGTCACCCCTGATGCCTTCCAACTCCAGGGCTGCTCCCACGTGAAATGCTCCCTCCTGCTCTGTCCTCCAGGTTTAGAGCCTGGGCAAGTTCCCCAGGGCAGAGCTCCATGCAAGGTGGTCCCAGAGTTTGTGCGCCAGGCTCAGTGTGGGCCGAGGTGGAGCACCTGGGTCCTGAGGCGTGGGGAGGACACCCTGGCGGGCAGGGACGGCCTGAGCAGAGCTATGAAGGCTGGAAGCTGAGACGGAGCAGGTCAGGGCACTGGCCGAGCCACAGGTGCAGGGGAGGAAGGTGACGCTGGGAGTGGGAGGGCTTGGAGAGAGCCATGGAGAAGCTGTGACAGCCCTCTGGGGACCAGAGGGTCTTTGAGCAGGAGTGCAGCTCTGAAGGGGGCGAAGGGGGACAGGGGAGTGGTCTGGCTCAGGCGGGGCCAGGCTGAGCTGGTGCAGGTGTCCGCAGGGACAGGTGGTCTGAGCAGGTGCAGGGAGGGCAGGAAGCCAGGGCAGGGCTGACATGAGGCCTGGAGCCAGGGGTGGGGAGCAGGAGGGGGCACAGTCACCTTGGCCTCTGTCACCATGCTCTTCTTGAGCAGGCCTTCCAGCAGCTCCTTTGAAAAACACTTGGGGCTCTGGTCAAGGGAAGTATTACCAGGTTGGGGGGTGGTGAGGGCTGGAACCTGGCCTTGTCCTTGCCCCCCAGACCCTGTGCCACAAGTAAAGCGGCAAGGACCTTGGGGCTGTCCTATCTCACAGCAGGCCACGGACTGCAGGCCTCCAAGCGGCCTGTGGGCATGGGCTTTGCTGGGAAGTGAGTGCTCAGGTGCCTGGTGGTGGCTGGGGACGGGGGAGAGGACGGCGCTCCAGCACCCCTGAGGACTGCCAGACAGCACCCTCAGCTTGGAACTGCGTCTTGCTCCCCAGGGAGTAAACCCGACCTGGCAAGAAAGCTCACTGCCCTTGTACTTTAATCTTTGCACACTGGGAGACCTGGGTACCCCTGACGCCTGCCCCCAAGACCCTTCACCAGTGAAGCTTCTGATGCCTGCTGGGTGGAGCCTGGAGAAGACACTGGAAAACCCTCGACGAAGGATTTCAAGACGCTCCAGAGGGCATGACTCTCCCCCATGGCTCCCGGGGCCCCAGGGAAGTGCCTGTTCCCTGTTCCCGCCTTGTGCCCGGTCACTGTGGGCTGGAGATGGCTTTCATGATGGCCTGACACTGAGCTGTGCGCTCCTTGGACCTGTCCCTCACACGGTGGCCTGCATGGACAGGGATCCTGGGTGGGGGAAAGGGGACCCATGAACCCAGATTGCTCAGATACCAGCCTCGTGGACAAGGGCAATTGGCCCTCGGAAGCCCGTCACACCCCGCAGGCACACTGCGTCTGTGAGCCCATCTTACAGGTGTACTGAGAACCTACTGTGTGCTGGAGAACTAAGGGCGAAGAACATGCTAACCTCAGGTTGTTAGGCAGAAAATGGCCCTATGGATGTCCAAGTTCTCTGCTGTCCCCTTGCTGAGTTTGCCTATCCCCAGGGAAGTGGTTCTGGTCAGAACAGAGGGTTCTGCCACCCCAGGTGACGGCCTGGGACAGAGGACCCCAGTGAGCTCCAGGCCTGGACAGCTAGCCCTGAAGATGGAGCCTTGGGGAGGGCCCTGGGCCGGGACGCACCAGATGGCCTCAGCTGGCTCCTCTGTACATGATCCCCTGGTCCTGGACTCCAGGGACACGGGAAGTGCACACACAACCCTGGCTTGGCCCAGTCGCTGTTGTAGTGCGATGCTGCCCTGCTGGTGTGGCACACGGGGTCCTCCGCGTGGTTTCCCTGAACATGAGGCTGTGGATGCTCCCGAACCAGCTTTGCCCTCTATCCTGGGGTAACAAGCACCAAGACTGGTGACCTCCCTGCCGAGGGCCATGGCTGGGTGTGCGGAAAGGAGGGCAGAGCACAGAGTGCTGGAGCCCGTGGGTCTGTGTTTGAGGCCCGGCTTCTTCACTTCCTGAAGCTACACTGCACCTGCAGGACGGGGACGGGGTGGCCGGTCCCTGCTCTATGCCCCTCTGGAGGCCGCTGCTGAGAGCCCTCAAATCCCTCTGCCTGTCCTTCTAGCCAAAGGCCACTTGGCTGGACTGAGTGGGTCTTGCCCTGACCCTGGTAGATGAGGGACCCCACTGCCATGACCCACGGAGACTATTGGGTGTGGACAGTCCGCCGTGTGCCCCAGGGCCTGAGCCTTCTCCTGTTCCAGGCCCACGAGGGGCGGGGCTAGGACACCTCCCTGGACTCACTCGGGAGGGGACATGGGTGCTGCCGGTAGGTGCCACGGAATGGGGGGCGGGGGCTGGCCAAATAAGCTGCACCTTGAGTCATGTGGAACTGGACGCCACCCCTGTGGGCTGGGGAGTGTGACTGCACGGCTTTCAGCTGGAAAGGGACTAGGAGACACAACCAGAGCAGGGCACTGGAGGGACTGTGGGCCCCTGGGGTGAGAATGGGCAGGGACCGGTTCCTAAAGGCGCACATCGCCTCCCTCCACTACCCAGCAGAGCTCACGCGCCAGGAGGCCCTCCTTTATGCAGCCTGGGCCACAAGCCTGCCCCACCCGCCAGTTTCTACTGGGCTGGTCCAGTAGACCAGGTGGGGCCCCCACCACGTGGACCACAGGACTGCAGAGCTCTTCCATCCAGGACATTTGTGGGCCACCTCGACTGGGGAGACGCGACGGAGCCCGCGCACCTTGCTCTGGAGGAAGAGGTGAGCTGCTCGGATCCAGGTGAAGAGGAGCAAGACTGCTGAATCTCAGCACCAAGGATATCCTTAAGTTTTGTTTTTCAGATAAATGAGCCATGTGCTAGCAGGACGCGGAAGGCTGAGGGCACAGAGCCCTAGGCGGGGGAGCGCCCAGGGAGGAGCCACACCCGGCCTCGCACCCACGCGGGGGCGCTGCTGAGTCAGCGTATCTGTCCGGGGCCAATCAGAAGACAGAAACCACATAGGGATTTAAACAGGGAAAGTTTAACATAAAACTTGTTGAACTCTAGTTACAGAATGACTAAGAGATGTAAAAAAGTCTCCATATGGTACACTAGAGTTGAAGGAGAGCCCTCGGAGGAAGAAAAACGTGGGAGGGAGTCCCCCTTCCAGCACTGGTGTTGAGGGCTCGTTGAGAAAGGTGCGGTTGCAGCGACGGGATGGCAGAGACGCTCCCTGGGCTGCCCGGCCTTGGCTGGTCCACAGTCACTGGGTCAGCAGGAAGCAACCCTCTGGGGCACCGGCGGGGCACAGGCCACCGACGGCTGGTGTATGGGCAAGCAGAGGGAGGTAGGGCACCGCGGGGCAGGAGGCCTGGAGCTGCTCCATGTTCATGCAGAGGGGGCCACGGGAAGGTGATCACCAGGCAGGGCCAGGGCCCTGCGTCTGGGCTGTGCCCGTCACCCCCACGCTTCTGAGCAGCCATGCAGCAGCTCAAGCTGCAGGAGAGCCCTTCCTCCTGCAGTGAGCCTCCTGCGCCCCCCACCGAGAAGGCCTGCCCTGGCTCACACTCTGAAGGAGGGGGCTTAAAGGAATTCCGTCCATCGTCCCAGAGCCGGGAGTGGACGGCAGTGAGTGGTAACTGACACGCGGCCCGCAGCTGCTCTGTCCTGGAGCCCTGCAAGAGAAAAGAAGAGACCGTGCACAGAAGGGCTCGCAGCAGGCTGAGAAGAAAAGTAAGGGGGCTGGAGCTGACCCAAATGGCCAAAAAATAGGATAGGCTAAATCCCGGCTGTAACCCATGGGGAACCCTAACTTTGGAGACTGTTGAGGTAGAAAAATTGTTATTGCTATGGAATCCTAGTAAAACTCCTCTGTTAATCATGTAAAAAGTACAAATGGCTGATCTTTAACTAATTGTTAATGCTAAATCGTTTTAATCTTGCCTTAGCTGTATGTAGTATTGTACAACTGAACTTTATAATGATTACCTAACTAAGAAAGAACGTACTTTGGTTAGAACGAACGCTTTCTGCTTCTGTAAACCTACTTGCTCAAAGATTGTTATCAGAACAGGAGGTGGTCCGAGGCTAGTCCCAGACCCTAAAGCTATGGAAAGTATGTTGTAATGTTGTTCTAACTCTTGTGCCTAAAGTCACGTAGCTCTAACTTAGGACAGTATAAAACCTGCCTACTTTTGAGGCTCAGGACTGCTCTCTGTGCAGCCGTCTGTGGCATAGCAGAGGGTGGTCGCCGGCCTGGTCTTCTAATAAAGACTCCTAATTCGACTTAATTCGGTCTTAGGTGGTCTTTTCTTGCACTCCGGACCGTAACAGGGACATGAGTGGATATGAAATAAAGCTCAGAGAGGAAGAGAAAGTTTGTGCCCTGTCAAGATCTTAGGTGAACGTGGCACAATGTCCACAGACGGCGGGTCCTCTCTGCAAAGTCATTCAAGAGCAGAGTCAAAGTCGGGTTTGTAATGGTGATCCCGTCACCAAGTGTGGTGGGTTGAATGGTGGCTCCAAAATGATGTGTTCGTGTCCTGATCCCTGGAACCTTGAATATCACCTTATATGGCAAAATAGGTGATTATCTGGGTTATCTGGTGGGTCCTACTGGCAATCACAGGCGCTCTTGCAAGTGAGAGGCAGAGAGAGTTTTGAGACAGACACACCGAGGGCACAGAGGAGAGGAGGCGAAGTGAGGACAGAGGCAGAGATTGGAGCGGTGTGGCTACAAGTCGAGGAGAGCTGACAGCCACCTGGAGCTAGAAGCAGCAAAGAAAGGACTTTCCCCTCGAGCTTCAGGAGGGAGCGGAGCCCTGGCCACACCTTGCTTTCAGACTGCTGCCCCCAGAACTGTGAGGGAATACATTTTCGTTGTTTTAAGTCACTTTATTTCAGCCACAGGAAGCTAATACGTGAAGGGGAGGCTACGCGGTACTCAGTGTCTGTGATGTCAGCTCCTCAAAGGCAGAGTCTTTCCATGTGGTCCTGCTGTGTCCCCAGTGCCCAGGGCAGGGTCTGCACACAGTGGGTGTGCCTGAAGTGTTTGTTGGATTACTAAGAAGGAAAACACCAAGGATTTTACTACAAGGTTTAAAAATCTGCATTTCTGGGTGGGGTAAAAGTGCAGTACGAGGGCGGGTATCTACACAGATTGTCCCTCGCCCCTGTCCCTGACTGCACTGTCCTGCCTTCCCGAGGCCTCTGTGCTTGACCTGCTGACCCAGAAGTCTCTGGCTCATGCGTGTGGATACTGGGTCTAGGCCAGTGCCTGTGGTAGTGACAAATGAGAAAATGAAAAAAAACCCAGCCACCTCTCAAAAATAAGGAGGGTGAACATCTGATGGCCCCTCCAGTTTGGGCCACACCCTGTGCTGGGCCAGTTTCCCCCAGGTGAGTGTCTGAGGTGGGCACTTTGGGGCAGCAGCACGCAAACGCCACTCCAAGACGGTGCTGTAGGCACCTGAGCAGTCCTGTGCGCGCCATGCCCGGGCCACGGCAAGGAGGGAATGAGGCTGAGGCGCCCCAGCAGCCTGGCCGGAGGGAGGGTGAGGGCCGAGGCCCGCCAGGCTTCCCGTGGGAGAAGGAGGGAGCAGAGCTGAGGGGCGCCAGCCCCACCTGGTCTGCACACCGGTTCTGCAGGTGTGTCATCGTGCCCGGGACTGACGCACTTGGCCATCCAGGCACCACCCAAGGTCCCTGTCTCTCCCTGCTATGACGCACCGCCCTCCCAGATGGGGCAGTATTGCCCCAAGGGCCACCTGGTGGGGACCCTACCCCTGGTGCTGACCTGGTGGTGGGCTTGCCTAGAGCTGGGGGCTCTCCTGCCTGCTCAGATCCCTCGCAGGCCCTGGGACACCTGGATTCTACCTTCATCTCTCCTGCCTGCAGCAGGCAGAGGGCCTGGGACAAGCCTCTCCTATTTTGGGCCTCAGCCTCCCCATACGCAGTATCTGTCAGCTTAAGAAAGAAAAGCTCCCTAAGATGCTCCACACAAGTAAGTCCCCAGGAAGGGTTCCGAGTGGCCAACAGAACCAGGCTGTGGGAGCAGAGTCTTGGGGAGGAAGGGGTCCTACAGCGCACACCTAGGTCTCATTTGTCTGGGGCACTGGCTGCTCCAGCTCCTCCTCCTGTCCTTGCCCAACCGCTAAAGAACAAGTACTTGGGCTAGTGACCAAGTTCCATCCATGGGAGGTCCCCGGCTTCCTGGGACAGAACCTGCTGAGGGTGGAAGAATGTCCAAGAACATGCCTCGGTGCCTCATATCATAGGTGGGGAAACCTGAGGCGAAGTGAGAGGTGGGCCTTGCCCAGAGCAACTTAGCAGGTGGAGCCACCGGGATGCCATGTCAGGGTTCCCTGGGGCTTGTGCCAATTCTTACCCATGGCATGGGACCTATGGTGACCCCACCATGTCGGAGGGCCCAAGGATGGGGTCTGTGGCCAAGTGGTATAGGTAGGGGATGGTCTTGGAACAGGGCACTGTGTGGTCAGCCAGCTGCCAGGCCTCCCCTGATACATCTGTGGCTCCTGCACCCTGGCCTGTGGGTGGGAGGCTGCCAGGACCATGGTCCCCTATAGAGGAGCCTGGAACCTCAGGGCCCAGCGGTCTCCAGGGGACTGATCTGATCTGCTTGGCTCGCTCCAGGGAAGCCTGGACAGAATCCTCCGGAGCACCTGGGGTTGGGGGTGGGCAGCCTCCATGAAAGAGGCTGAGTTAGTACGCGGAAAGCAGGGCACCAGGATGCTGGCACAGTGACTGAGCTGGAGGCGCTCACTCCAGGGACCTCTGTCTGGGATGAGTACTCAGTCCTTAGAGATCCCAAAGGTGAGCTGGCCCTTGACGTGGCCCTAGTCCCTCTTGTCCCACTTTCCCACTCCTCAAGGCACACTACCCTCTCATTAGCTCAGACTGTCTGGAGGTGGAGGCCTTTAAGAGAGAGTGGAAGAAGCAGGGTCTGGGGACAGACATAGCTTCTCTAAGAACTAGTTAATGTTGAGACCTAATGGACAGCCTGGGGGTGGAGGGCACAGGCCCCAGGCAAGTTCAGGTCCTGTTTCTCCCTTGGGACAGCCCTAGCCCTGATCTGGAGCTCAGGTCCCTTTGGAGACCATTTCTTCCCAAGATTTTGCAGAAACATAGTTAGAGGGGCCTGGTCCTTTTATATTAGATTAGGAGAAGAAATCAAACAGGCATATGCAAAAAATTACAATTTTTTGTAATTTCCTATTACACTGCAATAGTTATAAAACCACTAATAATTGGATAACAAAGAAAAAGGGTTATCTGGTTGATGTAGGTATTATTTATTATGTAACAATTAGTTCGTAGACAAAATTCAATTCAAAACATATTACTGAGGATTCTATATTAGTTGATTTTGGAAATGGCATAATTCAAACCTGATACATTTCCAATACATTTCCTTATATAACTTTTAAGGAACTTTTCACTCACATTATTTGGCTCTGGAAAATCTTTACAGGTAACATGATACACTAGAAAACAAAATTTAAGTATAGTTGTTAGGCACAAACTATAATAATTACAAATCAATACTTCTTTTGAACACACATTTGAATTTAAACGAGTGTTTTAGATAAATTTAAAACATACTTCAAAACTGATCGTAACATCTCCTTTACTTTCTAATGCACTTCAGAAAAAATTCCTTTCTGATTTCTTCGGCAACGAGAGTCAGAAAAATGGCATCCCAAACCAGGATTCACTTTGTCCTCTTGAGAAATGAGCTGGAGAGGTTTGGATCTGGTTAAAATTGTATCCTAAGGAATCCTGGGGTTTATCTGCAGAGAGAGAAGCACTGAGCCTAGAGACCAGGTCCCTTGGCTCTTCTGGGGACACCATAACCCAGGTGGGGCTAAGCTGTATGCTATGAACAAGAGGTGACTCAGAGGGGCTTACCTGGGCCAGAGCTAACAAAAGCGTTTCAAACATCGGTAGGAATAGGAAGGGTTGAGAGCAGTGACAGAAATCCTGGATGGTCTGAACCGTTTTACACTCGACTCTAAGTCCTAGAGCTCTTTGGGAAAATTTTCCTAGACAGTGTTTGCCCATGAAAACAAATGGGTCACCTCATTAAATGATTCAAAATACTTTCTGTCTGTTGGTTTCATGCTACCAACAGTTACAGTATTTCAATGAAGCGGAGAAATTATGGGTTTAAAATTAAATTCTCTCTCACTGAAGATGTTTTAATAAACTGGTTATTAGACCGCTTATTCAACTGCTTTTTTTCCTTCTAGTCTCTTAGGAAAAATTGGTTATCTAATTTTTGCTACCCATCCATCATCGGTTTTGGACATCAAGTGTCCATTTCTGGCTGCAAAATCTGTGTGTGTGTATATACATGAGACGTAACTATAAAGATGTACGTTGCATCGTGTCACATGTAGAAATGAGCTCCATCACTTCTGAGCTATACTCTGGACACGGGGCCTGTTTATATTTACACACACAAACTTATCCAGCCCCAAGCCAACATTCACTCATACAAAAATATATCACTCTTGTAAAATCCTTCATTTACATATCACTAAAAATATGTTCACTCTAACATCTTTTTACCTAGTCTTGCCAATCATCACTGTAAGACTGGAGATAAAACCTTTTTAAAACAAGTTTCCTAGCAGAAATTCATTGGTTTAGAAATGTCTACTTTTAAAGCAGCAGTTAGAAACTTTGTTCTTGTAATATGTAAATAAAACTGTTATATCAAATTGTGGATTTAAATAAGTTTAATTTAACAGTTTCTTTCTTATCTCTTTAAAAAAATAAGACAGATTTCTGTTACTTAATGGCTTCTCCATTCTTCCAATTCCAAGGAATACAGAGGTCTCCGTCTTGCATAACAGAGTAAAAATGTGAAACGCACAGGTGCATCCCATGTAGATAAGGCAGTGATTGTTCTAGAAGTCTCTTACAGCAATCCACCATTTGTATACTAGAAATGCTGGGCTCCTTATATAACTTCTCCAGAGAAAATTTCTTTGTTGAAGCCTGTATCAATTCATTCTCAATAACCTTTAACCTATTACATTGAAAATAAAAATAATATTGCCATAAGCTATAATAAATAAAAGAACATACAATATAAATATATTCTTAAATATCAGGGCTGTAAGTTTCCACTCACAACACTAAAATGGCACCTGCAAAGGCCAAATTATATGTTTGGAAGACATGCTGATAGTTGTGTTGCAGAACCTATTGAGTTACTGCCACGTGTATCTCTAAAAGCATTTGTTCAATCTTTTTAGCAATAATGGGGTAAAAATAACTAATCCATAATTTAAAAACCTCTTTATCTTGTCTCGCCTAGCAGCTGTCAGCAACTGAGGAAAACACAAAGCTAGGAATGTAAAACCGCTAGCTTCATTGTTTTTCTTATGTTTTTTCTTGCTGATTTGCTTGAGTTCTTTGTAAATTCTGGTTATTAGCCCTTTATCGGATGTGTCTCTTGTGAATATTTTCTCCCATTTTGTAGGTTGTCTCTTTGCCCTGTTGATTGTTTCCTTAGCTGTGCAGAAGTTTTTTGGTTTCACCAGTGGGGAGGAGGAAGGGGAGAAGGGGAAAAAACTAACTAATGGGTACCATGAACACTCTTTGGGTGACAGGCACACCTATAGCTGGGACTCAAGCATTACAAACGTGATCCATGTAACCTAAAACATTTGTACCCCCTTAATATTTTGGGAGGAAAAAACCCAAAAAACAAAAAGCACCCTTGCTTTAGGAGCCACTTAAAGTTTAACCTGTGGACAGTACTGACTTCTAAAGATTCTCAAAATAAACACCAGGCTCACAACAAAGCCAGGGACAGGTTCTCTTCATTGTTACTTTCCTACCCCTCTCAACCCCTTTCCGTTCCCTCTCTTTTGCCTGAGGTTACAACATCTCTTGTTCCATCAGGGGCTTCAGTTAAGGCCTACAGAGTACACAACCCCAGGGCAGAGTCGGTCTCCGATACTCTCCCACAGGTGGCAAGTGGCTATGAATATGGCGCTTTGGTAAGTGGATTCGATGCCGCACATCTAGAGATGTGTTCAAGAGAATCCACCTGTTACACCCTCACAGGGGCACTAGACCAATACATATGTTACTTGGGAAGCCCATTTGACAAGGTGAGTAAAGCAAAAATGCCACGGTCAAGTGTCCAAACCAGTCTAATTTAAATATTCCATCGGTTAAAAATACCCAAATATCCTATATTTAATCACCCTTAAACTCTGCATAAAAGAGAAAAGTAGGTACCATAAAATATCCATAAGCTAGAAAAGCATTTGAAAACAGAAATGGTCATAGCAATTAGTTATCCTGGTCTGTAACTTCTGAATCCCTTTCTTTAACAATGCCCAGATCACTTTCTTAGGTGCTGTTAGCTTTTTCTATAAGATTACTCCTCTGCAGAGTGTTGCTTAGAGATTCAAGTAGACAGCAGTCATGGCTGATGGTTCTGAGAATGTTCCAGTGACGCCTCCTCTTAATCTCTCCGGGATTAGATAGGAAGAATCCTAAACTACCATTGATATAGCAGGGTATAGCTATCTTTTTCCGTAAAGGGCTTTTCCACTTGCAAAAAAAAAAAAAGATACTGTCTTAGCAATGAGAAGCCTTGCAGTGTGGGCACATTGCTGTGTGGTTCTCCAACAGTACATCTTTATAAAATCTGGGCAGGACTCATGCATTCCCATTCCTTCTAAGGGAAGCCTACGGGTTTCCCAGACCCATAGTCCACAGCCTTTCTAATCAGGAGAGCCTGTCTGTCCTTCAAGGGTGCAATCTTAGAGGAGCATCAGGTTCTGAGAAGGCAGACCCTGGTAAGGTTCTCTCCAGGCATGTCCCCTCAGTAGGAAAACAGTATGTAACAGTCTTTCCTCCTTCTTGGGTGCTTCTGTAGTCAGCAGCAGACTAAATTAAAAAATATTTTTTGAAAATTATATTTTGCCTTTCCTTATAATTTTTTGGCTTTATTATATTCATACCTCAAGAAAGAGAGAGAGAGAGAGAGAGAGAAGGAAGGCTGAGTACACACAAGAGAAACATCATGACATCGTGTCTGTGAATATAGGGTTGGTGAGTGTGGCTGGTGGGAAGTTCTGTTCCTGTCCTTCTAAAGCTAAGAAATAGGCCAGACATTTCCTAGGGGAAACAACCCTCCTTTCCTTTAACAAAAATTATCCCCATTTTTTTTTTAACACAAAGTTAAACCACTCTGCCTCTGATGTCAGAATATGAGTTTCATGTCTTGTTTGCACTGTATCAGCACTAGTGACTCTACAGCACTTGCTAGACACAAAAGTACTCAATAAATATTAGTTGAATGAATGAACATTCTTTTAAATGGTTGTTTCCACTATATGCAAATCTCAAAATAACTAAATCATTCTTCTATTATTGTACATTTCTTTTTTTTTTTTTTTGAGACAGAGTTTTGCTCTGCTGCCTGGGCTAGAGTGCTGGCTCAGCCTAGCTCAAAGCAAACCTCAAACTCCTGGGCTCAGGTGATCCTCCTGCCTCAGCCTCCCAAGTAGCTGGGACTACAGGCATGCGCCACCATGCCCAGCTAATTTTTTTCTATTTTCAGTACAGACGGGGTCTTGCTCTTGTTCAGGCTGGTCTCAAACTCCTGAGCTCAAGTGATCCTCCTGCCTCGGCCTCCCAAAGTGCTAGGATTACAGGTGTAAGCCACCATTGTACATTTCTTTTGTTTTCAATTTATCTAAGTGATTTTAAAATTTGAAATATCAATGGCTGGATTTAAGCCATTGTTAATAAGACAAGAGCAGTTACATGGCTGGATACTTTCTAGACAGCCCTCGTATATGCTATAAGGTGAGAGGAAACATCTGAGTGAATTATTAATACTAAAAAACATCAAGTGAGGAGAGCCATGCTAGGGAGAGCTGGTTTATTGTCCAGGTGCAGGTTACTAGGTTATTACCACCCTACGTAAGAGCTGTGCACCTGGCTATCACCAGCCTCCAAAGGAGTGGGGGTTCCACGGACAGTGTAACTTTCCACACGTCAGCCAGGCAATGTTAGGAGACAGGAGCTACAAGTCATGCTGTCTTGAGATGGTCATGTTCTATAAAGACAGGACCCAGATATTAGCTTATAATATTCGTTTTTAAACTGTTCAACAAGCCGAGGGGCCTGCAGAGGTACTCAGAGGGCCCTATGGGGTACGGGTGGCCTCTAATTTCTTTCCTCTTGAACTAGAGCAGCTACGAGCTTTTGTCTTTTTTAAGTACACTGGGTTTCTACTTAAGGATCCACTTTATAAAGAGATATGCAGTTAAAAAGTGTCTGAAAACCACTTTCCAAGAGCATGCTTCATCTAAGGAAAGAAGTCAGTCTTAATCACCACCTGGCAAATACAAGGAAGGAGACCTTTAGGGCAGGGAGAACAGAGCAAAGGAGAGGAGTGAGGGCAAAGGCTGCTGGGCCCAGAGTCAGAGGCCTTCGGGGGGGCAAAGGCCATGGCTAAGTGGAAAGGTACATGGGGACCAGCAGCAAGTGCTCTCCTTCCCTTGGGGGACAAGTGCAGGGATGAGGGCTCCGGAGCCTAGAGCCAGAGGGGCTGAGGACGCAAGCCAAAGTCAAAGTGGACAGTCAGTCGGGGGTATTTCCTGAGGGGCTCCTGTGTGCCTGGCACCGACCCCAGCCAGTGCTGGAGGGAAGACGACAGACTGGTCTCTGCCCTCAAGGAGTTCACCTTCTGTTTGGAGGGAGAGAGAGACAGCGAATAAATAAGGAAAGAGAGTTTGCTGAGGTCGGCGGTGCTAAGGCAAATGGAGAAAGGCCGGCGAGATGGACAGGAGACAGCAGGGAGGGCGGGGCTCCACGCCACACTGTGTGGCCAGAGAAGGCAGAGTGTGTGCAGGGCCTTGAGGAAGTGTTGGTGGCGGGCAGTGCACAGCGGGTGCTCGAGGAGGATAAAAAGGCAGATGGGGCTGGAGCAAAATAAGTAAGGGGAGCGTCCCAGGAGCCCATGCAGAGGCAGGAGCACCACGAGGGCCCTGCAGGCACAGGCACACACAGGCAGTGACAACCAGACTGCATCGTCACTCCGGCTGCTCTGATGAGCACTGACAGGAGGTGGGTGGAGGGGATGTGTACGGAAGCTTGCAGACCAGACAGGAGGTCATTACAAAATGATGGCGGCCTAGACAGGTGTGGCAGAAAAGGAAAGGAGAAATGGCACGCTCTGGGTCTCCTCTGCAGGGGGGATGGAGAGGATGAGTGAGTAAGTTGGCAGAGGAACCAAGACCACTCAGGGTTTTTATTCACCTGAGCAACCGGTAAGAGGGAACTTTCAAAAATCAACCTATTTGAATTTTATTTTTTAATTTTCCTTCCTCACAATCTAGTAGCATTATTCCAAAGCTATAAAATGGCCATAGAGAAAAGCAGCAGCTATGGTACAGCAGACAAAATCATCAGTCCTAAAAATGACAAGTTGGCTGGAATTGCTTTCAAGAGATTAGAGCAGACTTACAATTTAGAAAATTAATACCACAAACAAATGCTTGGCAACCAATCAAGAAGTAGGATACTCCTATCATAGGGTCTGGCCAATTGAGTTATTACCAATTCCACAAGCAAAACAAAGAGATGCAGCTCCTTCATTTATTTTATAAATAAAATGATCCCATTGTCTCTTCTTAAATGGACAGCTGCTGGCTGTTCCACTTTATATCCCTGGCTTTGTAAATAAGCACTTCGTGGGGACCGAGCCTTGAAGGGGCAGTTAGGCAGAACTGCTTCCACCAGCACCCTGCTGAACACCCAGCTGCCATGTCCCTGTTCTCCTCTCTCCTCGAAACATGCCCCCCAGACATGTGCAAAGCCGTTCCCTTCAGCTTCCTTCCTGCTCCTCTGCCATAGCTTTCTCGGCTCCTCGCATTCCCAGAGCGCTGCCGCTTCCTGCTCAACTTATGCATGGCACTCGTGTCTCCTACTAGAAACAGATTCCAGGAGGACAGGAACCAGGACTTCAGCTACCAGTGGCACGTGTCACAGCTTCGGGCACACGACAGTCACAGTAAATGCTGGCTAAACAAATGAACGAATGAATAAATGCTTGGTAACCGAACCTCCTGGCAACATCTTTAGAAAAATAACCATTTTTTGAATGTAATACCTCCTTTCTTCACAGGAGATGCATAAAACATTATTGAGCAGTATCTCACCGCCTACAAAACAAGAAAGTACTGTCTATAATATGACTTCTTCAAAGATATCAACAACATAGAAACAGGACTGTTCATGAACTAAAGCAATTTTTTGTTTTACAAATTTTTCTCAATTTAATTAAAATGCAGATAAAGTTTTCTTTATATCAATAGTTAAAAAAAATTTTAAACAATGAAGATTTTGTAGTTGTTGTTGGCAATCTTTTCCATCTGGAGAATTTCTTTCTGATGTTCTTACTTTTCATTCTGTTGCTGAGTTGAATTTTATATTAACAAGCCCTACTTCTCAAATTGAGGTACACGGAGGCAATGTAATTTAGGTTATTATACTTATAAAACAGCCACATCTAATCTCTTGCAGGTGAGGAATAAATAAATATGGAATATCCACAAATCAGTCAATTTCCTAAGTTTATTAGAGTTTTAAGGTCCCATATTTATGAGTTCCAAATATCTGATTTTTTACAAATTAGATTGAATGATCCGACTTTACAGAAGGCTAACAGTACTTACTCTTCCTTTCTTTTCATGTTCTCTCTTGCCTGCTGAGCTTTGGTGAGAATAAACCATTGGAGATTTGCTAGATCACAGAGTATTGGGATGTTGAAATGCCCAAGTTCATGCAAGCTTGGAGCATATCTGTCACTGAAAGGAAACATACATAAAGGAAAAATTATTAACTCCATCCACTCTCCCACCAGAGACATGTTTTATTAGTCTTCAAGAAATCAGAAAGGAATCCCCAAGAAAATCCACCTTAAAAGTGTAGTAACATTGACCTAAAGCCGAAAGACACTTTATATGGATGATTACATACTTCCGAGCCCGGTGACCTTCGTTATTCGTACAATGTCAGCAGTGACCTACTTGATGGTGAGGTTGTGAGAGCCAAAGAGAATGTGTGTAAGCACCCAGCACAGTGGGTGTTTCATGGCAAACAGCAAGTACATGCACAAAAAATGTTGGCCACTGATTTAATATTGGTTTAGTCCTATAAGGTTTTCCATAGGATTGACTTTGCCCAGTAAGTGGCAATATATTCAAAGAATGTTCTCGAGATTCAATCCTTCAATCCGTTCATGTTGGCTTTTCAATGTGTAGAAGAGAGTCGCTAACATAAGTAGTGACATTGCTTTTTTTAATTCCTAAGAACCACACACTGAACTACAAAACAATTTAATGCACTCACACACACAACCCCCTTAAGGCAAAGAATAAAAGTAATCCTTCTGTTTTAGATATTTACCTGTTAAGGATCATTTGTAAACCACGCAGACTTTGAGGGTGAAAAGGTATTCTATTTTTCAGTATCCTATTATAGAACACATCAAGAAGAGAGTAATATTCTTCAAGTGTCAATACTGGCTGTAATTCGTCGATATAAACGACTTGTATGCCACCTAAAAGATAGCTTATTTGGTCTTCTAAAAGCATCAGCTTCCTCTGAAGGTCAAAATAACTTGGCAATCTTTCAAAAAGCTATAGAATTAAAAAAAAGGAAAGAAATATTAACATTTAGTTTTATGTTAAGCTAATAATTCAATTTTAGGATTCCAATAAACGGTATTGAGAAATTTTAGCAATTATTTTCCTAGAAGGTAAGTTCAAGTAAGTGTTAAGAAAAAGGCTTAATGTAATGCTAGAAATATTAATATTCAAAACAAACCACTGTAAATCTTGGGGGTTTTTTAAGAACAGAATTGAAGGGATTAAAAAAATATATTCCAAATAAAAATAAGTCCTAACTACTAATATTTAAATAGTCAGGTAAGAGTCTTCTTAAATTACCTTAGAATGATTAAGTGGTATAATAAAGAAAGTTTTAGAAATAAAGTATATGTATTTCAACTCCAAGTCTATTCCTTCGAAATTTACTTTAAATCAACTAAATTCAATTAAATGCAGTAAGTATTATCAAGCACCCACCATGTACTTAAGCACTGAACTGGGCACTTGAAGTGTACAGACTATAAGAATTTGTCCCTGTTGGGAGCGGCTCACCGTTGGGGTGCAAGGAGACAAAACTCTGGATTCAGTGTACTAAGCCCCACATTGAGGTGAATGGATACGGAGAGGAGGTTCCAGTGAAGGTGTCCATGGAAGTCTAATTTGACTAATCTTAAAAGGTCCACAGGATTTAAAAAAGGGAAGATGAATGTGGGAATGTTTGAGGGGCAGAAAAACAGGGAAGCATGAAAAGAAACACTATGTTCAAAAACAACAGGGAGTCTGGCGTGGCTGGAGGGGACCTGCTGTGGGCGAGTGGAAGGAGACAGGCCGAGCGGGGAGGCGGGAGCTAGTCAGGGAAGGACGGTCGAAGACTTAGATTTTACATCAAAGCTGGGCTCTACACGACTTTAAGAGGAATTGGAAGGCACCAAAAACTCTGCTATGATAAAATTAATAGGAATATAAAAATTCTACATATTATTTATAATCTACATTTTATAAAAAATAATTTAACTTTTTAAATTTTTCTCTCAATGGGTTGCTCATGTGACTATTTTGATATAATCGTAGATTCGTGTACATGTACCTTTCTCCCAGTTTCCCCAACGGTAACGTCTTGTGAAAATACAGTGTGATATCACAACCAGGAAATTGACATCGATATAATTCATTAATCTTACTCAGATTTCATCAGTTTTACTTGCACTCATTTGTGTGTGTGTGTATTCAATTTTATGCTACTTTACCACATGTGTAGATCTGTGTGACGTCACCACAGTCAAGACACAGAGGAGTTCCATCACAGGGATCCCTTTTGTAGCTACTGACACCTTCTGCTCCCCTACTCCTCAGCTCCTGGCAACCACTGATCTGTCCTCCCTTTCTATAATTTTGCTATTCTGAGGATGTTATATAAATGGACTCAAGTATGTAAACTTTCGAGACTGACTTTTTTCACTCAGCGCAATGCCCTCGAGAGCCATCCCAGCTGCTGCATGTATCGGTAGTTCATTCTTTTTTATTGCTGAGTAGCATTCTATGATATGGATGTACCATAGTTTTTTCAAACTATTCACACACTAAAGGACATCAGGATTTTTCCTAGTTTTTGGCTATTATGAACATTCATGCACAGGTTTTTGTGTGAACATAATTTTTTATTTCTCTGTATAAATATCCAACAGGGCAACTGCTGGGTCATTCGGTAAGTGTATGTTTAGTTTTATAAGAACTGCTATACTCTTTCCAGAATGCCTGTACCATCTGGTATTCCTGTCAGCAATGCATGAGTGATCCAGTTTTTCTGCACCCTCACCAGCATTTGGTGGTGTGGCTATTTTTCATTTTAGCTATTCTGATAGGTATGTACTGCTATCTCATCGTAGTTTTAAATTTTATTTCCCTGATGGCTAATGGTGAACATCTTTTCACATGCTTATGTGTGTCATCTGTATATCCTCTTTGGTGACATGTTTTTCATGTCTCTTGCTCTTTTTTAGTTGGATTTCTTTTTATTAATGAATTTTGAGAGTTCTTTATATATTCTAGATACAAAGTCTGTCAGATATGTAGTTTGCAAATATTTTCTACCAAATATTTGATTTGAACAAATACTTCACCAAAGAAGATATGCGGATGGCAAATAAGCACATGAAAACTTACTCACCGTTATCTGTCACTAGAAAAATGCAAATTAAACCCACAATGAGATAGTACTACATATCTATTGGAATGGCTAAAATTAAAAAGATGACCATAGTAAATGTTGACAGTTTTTTAAAAAGTTAAGATAACCCCACCATACGATCCAGCCATTCAAAATCCTAGGCATTTTACCCAAAAGAAAGGAAACACATGTCCATATATTTGTACACAAATGTTCATAGCAGCTTTGCTTGTGATAGCCCAAAACTGACACAACCCAATGTCCATCAACGTGGGAATGGATAAACAAACTGGTATATTAATACAATGGAATACCACATAACAAAAAAGGTAATAAACTCTCATACATGCAACATCATGGATGGATATCAAAATAAGTGAGTGAAAGAAACCAGACAAAAAAGTATGCATACTCTATGGTTCCACTTACACAAAATTCTAGAAAATGTAAACTAATCTAGGGTGACAGAAAGCTGACCAGTGGTTGCTTGGGGAGAGGGTAGTGGGATTACAGGGAAGGTTTACAAGGAGCCTCGAGCAGATGACCCTTTGTAAGTCCTCCCTCCCAGGTGATGGATATGTTCACTGTCTTGGTTGTGGTAATGGTTTCACAGGCATATTATGCACACTATTATGTGTAGTTTATTAAGTATCAGTTATACGTTAATAAATCTGTTAAAAACAAGTAAAACAAAACAACAGAATACAGGCTCTTAGGTTGTGCTTCAGAAAAGACTGTTACATTACCAGATAAAAACTGCCTTAAAAATCAGTCTTTCCTTTTAATATTTTAACTACAGGATATTAAGCATCTTACTTGAAAACAGCTGAAGCAAGGATTTAAATTTTTAGTTCAATGACATTATAGCATTGTTTGAAACAAAAGCATATGAATGACAAATCAAAAAGATTTTTTAGTTCTCAAGCTCCTTCTTACCTTCACCCAGTGGTGATGGACATCCATCGTTCCCAGCATCACGTGGCCCACCGCGCTCACGCCAGAACGGTCTGTGAACAGGACTGTGCATCCTGATGATAGAGCATAAACCCTTTGGTTATGGTCCAGAGATGCTTCATTCTTTTAACATCATGCAGATAATTACTTAACGTTGAGGAATAAACTCAGGATTAAATTCAACAGAAGCTTAAAGGCTAATTTTATGTCGCTGCTTTATTCAGAGGAACACAATTTAAAAATTGAGCTGTGATAAAGTCTCTTACTTTTCTACTACAATTTACAGACGTGGACAGCAGCTACTAGGTGATATTTTAAAAGAAAGTGGAAAATGTTTACCTTTTGCTTTTTTAAGTGTTTCCAAGTTCTGCTGTGCTAATCGGCCTAAACTGTGCAGCTGGCTACAGCGATGGGCGATGCCCCAGCTCCTCTGCCACCTAAGCCAACAGAGCACACAGATGCATCAGCAGCCAGCACCCCGAGGGAGGGGCGAGCACTCACCTGACCGTCTGAATCCTGGGAAAGCCAATGAATTTCTTTCTGAAGCAGCCATGTTTTAATTGAGCGGTTTCCAAGCTAGCTGATTTTTAAAGAAGCAATCAAATGGAAAATGAATGGTTTACCAGAAGGTAAAAATATTACTGCCCTGTTCAAGTATCCAAATATTTAAAACAAGCAAATACACTATGTTGTTTCTATTTTAAAATAAGAAGATGAAATGGGAAAAACCTTGAAAAAATATTTTTCTCCTCCACATTTTATAATGATGATTTTCTTTTAGATTTAAGTTCCAATCAGGAATTCCAGTTAGGTTTATCAGATTCTTTTTATCTTATTCTGGAGAAAGTGAATTTGATGACATTATGTAATTTGTTTGTTTTATAAACTAATGGAATCTGATACTGACATGATGTCACAGAGGTTCTGCTGTGTAAATGTAAAGAACACTGGTTGTGATCTGGAAAGCCAGATCAGAAAACCCACCTTTGAATTCTTTCTTTTCTTTTTTTTTGTCGCCCTGGCTAGAGTGTAGTGGTGTCATCGCAGCTCACTGCAACCTCAAACTCCTGGGCTCAAGTGATTCTCCTGCCTCAGCCTTCCGGGTAGCTGGGACTACAGGCACGTGCCACGATGCCCGGCTATTTTTTTCTATTTTTTGTAGAGACAGGGTTTCCCTCTTGCTCAGGCTGCTCTTGAACTTCTGGCCTCAGATGATCTCTCCCACATCGGCATCCCAGAGTGCTGAGACTACAGGTGTGAGCCAGCACCTGGCCCACCTTTGAATTCTTATTCTGCGATTTTTACTAGCTCTGTGACCTGGGACAAGCTGCTTTTAGCCTTTCTAAGGTTTTCACTTTCATACACGCAAAGTGAGGACATTTCCTACTTCCTAGGTAGAATAAATCAAATGAAATTATATATGTGAAGGACTTAGGCATTCAAAACAGGCTCTCAAAAAACTTTATGTTCCTCTTTTATCCTAATATTGATTCTGATGAATGTCATTTCTGATAAAATGAAAATTGGCTTAAAATTTTTTCCTTTTAAATCATAAATGAAAACCTAAGATATAATTTCAAAGAATTAACATTAATTTTTGATTTAAAATTTAAAAATTTCAAGTGATAAAACTACTAGATGTTGTTTTTATTAATCAATGGTCTTTCATATAGGCTTTTTAGAATGAAAAACAATGTCATTAGTCACAATGTTTTCATTTGCTGGACTCTTGGCCAATTTTCCAGTAAGCGGAGAAGCCCTTATGTCCATGGTCCTCAAATGTTATAGTCTCAGAACTCTTTATACTCTTAAAAAATGAAAGCCTCAAAGAGCTTTTGCTTATGTGGGTTACATCTATTGATATTTCCCATAGTGTAAATTAAAGCTGAGAAATTTCTCCAAAATATTGTAAAATAATGCTTATTTCCTTTTATGTTTAAGAAATCTTTTCATTTTCCTAATCCCAATCTGCTTTGACAGATCCTTTTAAATTTATACTAGAAAAGTTATTTTCATGCACGTGAACTTGTTGACTTTATAAATTTTAAAAAATGATCTTACTATTTTGTTTTAAGTACGAAAAGTTTGTTACTAAATTATGGAATTGGAAAAAGCCCCTATAATCAAAGCTTGATCTAAAAACTACTGATGTCATGGTAAAAGAACAGCTATAAGCATAAACACAAACATTCCACACGCTGCGAGTCTAAAAAGCTTTGCTTTGAAATGTGAATTACCTTATAAAATGATAATTTGTATATACAAGAACAGTACATGTAAATACTATCTGTACTCCATAAGCACAGGAATGAAAAAACAGTCACTCAGTTCAATGTAAGAAAAAAGTCCAGACAATGAGGGTTGAAAACAAGACAGGCTACAGCAAAAAGTACCAGAAATGTTTAAGCATGAGACTGGCTGACAATTTTTCAGGGTTCTAATAACGGGAGTTCAATGACTGAATCACCTGACGCCCGCCTTTTCCCGTCCTTACAGTTTTAAGAGTTGTTAAATCTATTTTCATAATAAATTTCAACATGTACCTTTATATAACTGCAATTTCCAAGTTTATGAAAACTTATTTAAAAAGTTGTGCTATATAATATAGAACCAAGAATACAAGAACTATTTTCTTTCTCCCCTCTTCCTTTTAAACTCAAATACCAATCTTACATGATGGGGCATAATTATTTATATATTATGTGTATATGGAAAAGGATATTTTTCTTTTTTTTTTATTTTAGAATATTATGGGGGTACAAACACTGTGGTTACATGTAATGCCTTTGCCTCACCTGAGCCAGGGCTAGAGGTGTGCCTTTCCCCCACACAGTGTGTTCCGTCTCCATTAGTTGTGAGTTTACCCCCCCCCCATTTGACTGGCACCAATGAAAAAGATATTTTTCTTACAAACTCATTGTGTAAAAAAATTTCAACTACTATGCCAGAAATGTCAGTACTTAAACTTTACTTCAATATTTAAAACAAGAAATTAATACTTTTCTTACACAGATGAACATTTGATTATGCTCATAAAAAGATAATTGAAGAATATTTAGTTATCAGAATAATTAAAGTTAAAGATGCAAACACTTAGCTGCTGGAAAGCTTTACCAGTAAGTAATTCATATTTATTTTAATCTCTAAATTAGGTTCTCTCTTCTTATTACCTGATATCTGACAGTTGCAACTGATGAGATAGTTCATCTTTTAAACGATCTAGTTCTTTTCTAAGTGGCAAACTATTTTTCAACTTTTTAACAGCGCTTTTTCCGTTATTATCTAACCAGGATCTAGAAAGAAAAAACAGAGAGAAAGAGAGAGAGATACTTTGCAATACTAACCACAATGCAAACACATTTCTACTATTAAGAGACATATACATTACCTTAAAGCAGCCCCAACACTGAACTGAATTTTCAATCAAACCTTTACTTCTACAAGTCTATTCCTGTAGAGAAATACCTGCTTCTAAAATAGGTTGCCTGGAGAACTGCCAGCACCTGTCAAATCATATTCTAGTTATGACAACTTCGTTTGCATATTAAAATATTACATTTTAATTACATCAAACCTGTCACTAAATTTCTAGAGATGGAATAATTTTTAAAAAATTAAAGATACTTCAAAACCTTTCACTTACGTCTATTACTACTTCCAGTAACCTACACTAGATCTTCACTTATGTCAGTCACATACATGTGAGTGTAGAACGAATAATAATTATAGAGCAAGTGAGCAAATAATGTTATGGTAGAGCTAATAAGGTATAAAAGTCAAACTCAGAAGACACATCCAACAGGACTGGTGACAATTAAGAGGCATGTATCCTCGTGAAGGAACTTGAAAAGATTACTTTGTGGATTCTAGCTGGGTAGACTCCAATTTCTCCCTTTATTTTAATCTTGGATATTAATACCCAGAGCTCTTGATGCTTATCCGAGTCCCTCCACTGGTCGGACCTTACCAATCTAGTCTTTTTGCCACAAAATCTCCAAAAACACCTGCTCCTTCCAGGTGGGTCTCTTCACTACGCTGGTGCTCATTTACACCTCCAATTCTTTCCAACCAGCCGAATGCCCAGGTGATGTCTCATCTCAACTATATCAACTATATAATAGTTTCAGCAGAAAGATGTTCTCTAATCCTGTATTTCTTAGAGTGTTTACCTCAACAGTCTTAAAAGAAAAAAAAATAAATAATGCTTTAAGGATTAGGAGGAGACAGCTTTCAGCAAAGAGCTGAAAGGCAACATGCATGGCCTTCCAGAGAGCAGCACTGCCCTCCCGCAAATCACCTCTTACTTGGTGCTATGATCATCACGACACAGGGGAGCTTGTTACTGCTCAGGGTCTCTGGCTCCTTAAGGGAAGTCTGGAGAAATGAGTGACCTGGGTGGAGTCCTGGGAGGCTGAAGAGTTGCTGCAGGAACGTGTGGGGTAGAATGACAAGGTGACTCTTGGTCCAGGGGAACATTTCGGAGTCTAAGAGTAGTGGTGGGGGTGGGGTGAGCCCTAGGCACAGCTGTGCAAGAGAAAACTTCAGGGGATCAGGGGGAAAATGATCACAAGAGCAAACGCAGACATGCCATACAGCTCTGCATCACCAGGACGTCTGAGAAACCCCCGTGGGTTTCAGTGGTGGTCACAAAATACAACACTGCCGCAGAAAAGCTCCTATCTCCATCCCAAAAATGCTTGTCAAAGTCTTCAAAAAAAAAAAAAAGAAAAAAGGTTCCTTAATAGTCACTTTAAAGGTTTTAGATGTTGTGATCTACAGTATTTAAAAAATTATCATGTTTAGAATACTGGAACTACCAATTCATTATGCATTTATTAAACATTTATCCTGAATGCTTGATATTGCATTGAGTTGGGATTATAAGGAGTAAAAAGTCCCTATTGTAAAGATAGACACATTTAATAAGGAATATACAGATAAGCAATTAGAATAAAATATAAGAGCTACCATGAGAAAAGAGGAAGAAGTAATTAATTCTGCTTGGACAGTTCTGCAGAACAGGTGATATGTGATCTGGAACCTGACAGATGTTATCAGATCTTTCCAGGTAGGTGAGAGGGAAGGGCATACCAATCATACTAATGCACAAGGATCTATAAGATGAACCAATACGCCCAGATCATATGATGCCTCGAGGTGGGGAGGGCATGAGAAGAGACTGGGGGAGGGGTCAGACCACGAAGGGTCTTGCACATTGGGAAAAGGAATTAGGACGTTATGCTCTAGATAAAGGTGTTCGACATTTTTTGATTCACTAACTTTGCATAGCAATTAATAATCCTTCCTATACCCCCTTTAAGAATATTGGTAAAAATTTTATCACTTCTGCATGGTGTGTGATAAATCACCATTATTAGATATTGTCTTATAATTTTCCAACCTTTCCTCATTTATTAATATATGTTATTCAATTTACTTTAAATCATGTAAGAGAAAGCATGATTCATTGACAAATGAATTATCAAATGACATACCATGTTTAGTTTGGGGACCAAATACCTTAAAATGTAGTCTGAAATAAAAGGGGACTTCAACAAGTTCATGGAAAAATGCATATTATGAAAAAAGTATTCATGAATTTCAAATTTTTTTTGTACCAAAATAAACTCATATTAACTTGTTATAACATGTCTGAACAGGATCTCTAGTTTGAGGCACTAAGAAGGATAAGATGTCAGTTTGAAAGGAGCCCCTATCAGAGCAACATGAATTCTGCTAAAATTGAAGCACGAACAAACATGGAATTTACGGTAAGCTTGAGTGGAAGCACGGTGAAATCACTGATGCTTTATGAAAAGTTTATGGGGACACTCCCCAAATAAATCAACAGGTTACAAATGGATAACTCATTTTAAGAAGGGACAAGATGATGTTGAAGATGATCAGCCACATCAGTTTGGGAGGAGAAAACTAATCTTGTCCATGCGCTAATTCAAGAGGACTGAGGATTAACAGCAGAAACAACAGTCAGCACTACAGACATCTCAACTGGTTCTGCCTACACAATTCTGACTGAAATAAAAAAGTTGAGCAAACTTTCCACTTGATGGGTGCCAAAACCATTGTACCCAGATCACCTGCAGACAAGAGCAGAGCTTTCAATGGAAATTTTAAACAAGTGGGATCAAGACCCTGAAGTATTTCCTTGAAGAACTGTAACAGGAGGTGGAACACAGCTATGCCTGCACGATCCTGAAGACAAAGCGCGGTCGAAGCAACGGCTACTCAAAGCAAAAGCGGACTGGTCAAGCGCAAAGGGTGTTAGGGGATGCGCAAGGCATTTTGCTTGTTGACTTTCTGGAGGGTCAAAGAACAATAACATCTGCTTATTATGAGAGTGTTTTGAGAAAGTTAGCCAAGGCTTTAGCAGAAAGCTTCACCAGACAGTCCTCCAGCACAACAAAGCTCCCGCTGATTTCTCCCATCAAACAAGGGCAAATTTATGAGAGATTCGATGAGAAATCATGAAGCATCCACCTTACAATCTGATTTGGCTCCTTCTGATTTCTTTGTTTCTTAATCTTAAAAAATCTTTAAAGGTCACCCATTTTTATTCGGTTAATTATGCAAAAAAGACTGCATTGACGTGGTTAAATTCCCAGGACCCTTAGTTCTTCACAGATAGGCTAAATAAATAGCTGGTATCATTGCTTACAAATATATTTTGAACTTGATAGAGTTTATGTCAAGAAATAAAGTTTATATTTTTATCTCTTAATTCCATTTTTTCACAAACTTTTTGAAGTCCCCTTGTATAATCTTATGATTATACATTCATGACTTGACTTTTGAAATTCCTACATTTAGTATATAAATATCAACTGGTCTAATTTAATAATTTTTGTGTTTTGTTTTTAAACACCGAGATAGAAATGAAGGTTCTAATCATGGTTTTTAATATACAAATAGATATAAAGACAAAGATACATGTCTCCTAGCTCTGGCCACTGAGAGGATTAGTAGCAACTGAGCGCATGTAGCACCCAGATGTTGCTTTCTAAAAACTATTCTTTACTGGGAAGAACCAGAGCTTCTTGGCAAAATGGCTGAATCAGACTTTGGGGCAGGGACAGCCCAGATGATCCTGGATCATCTTGATGAACCAGAGAGTAAGGGAGTACTCAAGGAGCGATGGGAACACAGGAGCCCAGCCTGAAGACAAGATGAAATTAGGAAATCAACACTCGGTAACCGTAAGAGTAACATGTGATTCAGGCAAGACTCATCAATGAATATTAGAGTGAGGGAGTAAATTTCTGATGAGTAAAAGAATATTTACATAGCTCTAAGTATCTCTGTAACCAGGGGACCAGCCTGTTGATAACAAAATGTCAAGTCACCTTTTAGGTATAACAGAGCCAAAAACTCCAGGTCATGTAGCTCAGCCACGTGCAGTAGGAAAAGCTTTGACCTCTAACAACACTCAGGACCAATAACTTCTCCCCTCGGAACCAACAAGATCAGGGCATGACTGTAACTTGAATGCCAGAGCTCTTTCAGAAGCAAAGGGTTTATTGGCCTGAAAGATGAGGGGCCTCAACACACCTTTCTGTAAATGGACAAAGCTCTCCAATCAGACCCTGCCAAGCCAACATTCCTAAATCCTTTCCCTTACCCTCTGAAACTGTAAGTTTAACCCAGACCACAAATAGGGGAGACAGATTTGAGCCCACTCCTGTTCCCTTGCTGACCAGTTTTGCAATAAAAGTCTTTGTTTTCTAAAAAGCCAGTGTTATAGTTATTGGCTTCTGTGCACACGGGGCAGCGAGCTCATCTGCTCAATAATATCTCTTCGAAAGAAACTAATTAAAAGGAAAAAGAATAACTTTATCGTGGAAGGAACTGGAAGACATTACATTAATCAGAGCCGGGCCTGGTGGCTCACCCCTGTAATCCTAGCACTCTGGGAGGCCGAGGCGGGCAGATTGTTTGGGCTCGAGAGTTCGAGACCAGCCTGAGCAAGAGCGAGACTCCGTCTCTACTAAAAAAATAGAAAGAAATCAGCTAGACAACTAAAAATACATATACATAAAAAAAAAAATTAGCCGGGCATGGTGGCGCATGCCTGCAGTCCCAGCTAATTGGGAGGCTGAGGCAGGAGGATCGCTTGAGCCCAGGAGTTTGAGGTTGCTGTGAGCTAGGCTGAAGCCACGGCACTATAGCCCAGGCAACAGAGTGAGACTCTGTCTCAAAAACAAAACAAAACAAAAACATTAATCAAATCATCCAAGTTAATATCACTAGTAACATGATAAATCAACATCATGTGCCTCTTGTATAATCCACTGAAGGCAACACCACATCACTTCTGGGGTATTTCTGCCAAAATGAATAACCCGACTCTAATAATGAGGAAACATCAGATAAACTCAAATTGAGAGACATTCTACAAAATAATTTGCTTGTACTTATCGAGGTAATGAAAGACAAGAAACACTGAGGAACTGTTCCAGATTAAAGACTAAAGAGCCATGACATCTGCATGTGGCTCATGATCTGAGGTTTCTTAATAAAAGGCAGTGCTCAGAAAATGAGTGAAATTGAAATAAAGTCTAGGGATTAGCCAATAGTATTGTTATCAAATGTTAATTTCCTGATTTTTACAATTATGTTATAGTTATATAAAAGAATGTCTTTGTATCTTAGAAAATACAACCTAAGTATTTAGGGGTAAAGGAGCATCATGGCTGCAATTTACTCAAATGGTTCAGGGAAAAAAATGTACACATATACCTAATTTATATATACAAATTTATATATAGAGAGAATGATAAAGAAATGTGGTAAAAAAGTTAACATTTGGGGAATCTCTATGGAGGGTATAGTATATGGGACTTCTTTGTGTTATTCCTACAACTTTTCTGTGAGTCTGAAATGACGTCAAAATAGAAATAAAAAATAAGTAAAAAAGAAAGTATAAGTGTCTGGCTACTGTTTGCAAGCATTTATCTAGAGAAAAAAACAAAATGAAACAACTGTAGAGACTGTCTTTATTCTTGAATTTGTGAAAAATCAAACTGGAAAAAAATCAACAGAATTTTCATTCCAGTTTGGTGCTTATGTACAAGAGATAGCGTCATGTGTTTCAGAATTTTGACCAAATCAATGCAACTAACAAGTCAAGTGAAAGTCATCATGAGACAAATTCTCAGAATTATTTTTTATGCTCATTAACATTTTCATTATCAGCAGTCCCTATATTTCTTTTCTTTAAAACTATTTTAATAAGTACATGGATCTATTTTTAGGGTAAAAGATTTCACACAAAAGCATCTGCAGCAAAATGTGAGTCTCACTTCTCAGCTCGTACCCTTCAGGTCAGGTTCATGTTCTCCAGTCTTCCTGTAAACGTCACAGGATACGTGACATCCTTGTAATTTATTTTCTACTTATATTAGATAGAGTTGGTTTCTTTTGCTGGCAACCGAGAACCCTGACTAATAAAATTCTCTTGGATTTTCTTGGTGACAATCATAAATTGTGCAAATGTACCCCTGCCGTTCCATATACCCCCTTACTGTTTCTTATTACATCGGTTGGACCCTACAGGACACATAAATTGTAAAGTTGATAGTGGGCATTCTGGCTGGTTTGTTTCTCCATAGTTCTGATCCCATCTGCTTTCTATTTTTCAAAACTTCTTAAAAATTGTCTCTTATTGGCATTCTCTTGTTTTCCTTAACCAACGTCCATGCAATTTCATAAATGAATCCCTGGAGATTTGCAGGCTACCAACTGGGAAATGCTTCTCCTGATAATGTAAGCTATTAATGAGAATGATGTGACAAAATTCTTTTGTAAAATTGAGAAGGTGGGTTTGAGGGAATATAGAATCCAGGTTGTAGGGAAGAGAAACTTGTAGCAGAAAGATCCAATAGTCTAGGAGCAAAAAAGAATGTGGCAATGTGGATTCCCACTGAGCAACTTTGATCTTTTCCCCCACTAATTAAAAATTATGAAAACAAACTGTAAGTAAGCCAATTTATTTTAAAACCTTTCTGGACTTATTCACCCTAACCTCTGTCCTCTGTTCTGTGACTGGCCACGGTGCTTCTTCAGTATTCCCTTTTGAACCAATCACAGTTTATTTGTATAATGACTTCTTTGTACATGTCTTATTTCCCCCATTATCCTATTACCTCCATGAGGGAAAGATAAGTCTTTTATTATCTAAAATGTACTTCATCTCAATGTCATTGTAGTGAGATCAACTGACAACATGTAATTTGATTATGCAAATTAAACTGAAAGGCAAAGAAAAGAGTGTGCCTTCCTGTCCAATGTGGAAACACATGGGGACCCTGTCTGTCCATACTCTAGGTCTAAGAGACTAATTTTTGAATTATTCTCTAAATAAGAATACTCTATTGCATTTCAAGAGGATCACTATTGCCTGAATTTGCCACACAAATAATTTTAATTCTTAGCTTAATTTTGTAATCACAGACATTTAAAAATTCAGAGCCTTTTTTTGTATTAGGGACAAGTCCAATTAATTACTATTGAGATAAGGCAAATAGGAGTCTCATATTTACTCCATAGTAAAATACCAAGTAAGCCAGACAGTTTAACCTTTACTAGTCAAAAACTTTAAGAAATGCTGATTTTATAAAAAATGAAATTATCTGGCCGGGCACGGTGGCTCACGCCTGTAATCCTAGCTCTCTGGGAGGGCAAGGCGGGCGGATTGTTTGAGCTCAGGAGTTCGAATCTAGCCTGAGCAAGAGCGAGACCCCGTCTCTACTAAAATTAGAAAGAAATTAATTGGACAACTAAAAATATATAGAAAAAAAAATTAGCCAGGCATGATGGCGCATGCCTGTAGTCCCAGCTACTCAGGAAGCTGAGGCAGAAGGATCACTTGAGCCCAGGAGTTTGAGGTTGCTGTGAGCTAGGATGACGCCATGGCACTCTAGCCCGGGCAACACAGTGAGATTCTGTCTCAAAAAAAATAAAATAAAATAAAATAAAATAATCTATAAATACATCAAAAATAAAATCCTTAGGAGTTAACTAAAGAGGTGAAAGACTTGCACAATGAAAACTACAAAACATTTCTGAAATAAATTAAAGAAGACATAAATATATGGAAAGACACCCCATGATCATGGTTTGAAATTGTTTTTGTAATTCCCTTTTTGGACTGTTCGTTGTCAGTATATAGAAATGCAACTGATTTCTGAGTGTTGACTTTGTATCCTGCTTCTTTGTTGAATTTATTAGTTCTATCAAGTTCTTCCGTGGGATCTTTAGGGTTTTCTATGTACAAGACCATATCATCTGTGAGCAGAGATAATTTTGCTTCTTCTTTTCCAACAGATGCTTTTTATTTCTTTTCCTTGCCTAACTGCTCTGGCTAGGACTTCCAGTACTATGTTGAACAGAGGTGGTGAAAGCAGGCATCCTTGCTTAGTTCCTTACCTGTGGGGAAAAGCTACAGCCTTTCACCACTGAGGATGATGCTTGCTATGGGTTTTCATGTATGGCTTTTATTATGTTCATGTAGTTTCCTTCTATTCCTAGTTTGTTGAATGTTTTTATTATGAAAGAATTTTTTCAAATACTTCTTCTGCATTAATTCAGATAATCATATGGGGTTTCTTCCTTCATTCTGTTATTCTGTTAATGTGTATTACACTGATCAATTTTTGTATGTTGAATCATCCTTGCACTCCAGGAATAAATTTTACTTGATCATGGCATATAATCCTTTTAATATGCTGCTGAATTCACCTTGCTAGTGTTTTATTGAAGATCTTTGCATTAATGTTCACAAAGAATATTGGTTTGTAGTTTTAGTGTCTTTGGCTGACTTTTGTATCAGGGTAATGCTGGCCTCATTTATAAGTTAGGGAGTGTTCCTTTTTCAGTTTTTTGGAAAATTCTGAGAAGGACTAGTGTTAGTTCTTCTTTAAATGTTTGGTAGAATTTATGAGTGAAACCATCAGGCTTTTCTTTGCTAGGAAATTTTTGATTATTGATTCAATCTTCTTACTAGTTACAGGTCTTATCAGATTTTCTATTTCTTTGTGATTTAGTCTTGGCAGATTTTGTGTTTCTAGAAATTTGTCCATTTCATCTAGGTTATCCATCTAGGTGTATGATTGCTCATTGTTCTCTCTTACAATCCTTTTTATTTCTTTATTTAAAATTGGTGTAATGCCCCTACTTTCATTTCTGATTTTAGTAATTTGTGTCTTCTTTTTTCTTAGTCCATCTGGCTAAAGATTTGTCAATTTTGCTGATCTTTTCAAAGAACCTACTTTTGGTTTTGTTGATTTCCTCCATCATTTTTCAGTTTTCTATTTTGTTTATCTCTGTTCTAATCTTTATTATTTCCCTCCTTCTACTAGTTTTGGGTTTAGTTTGTTCATTCTCTAGTTTCATAAATTGTAAAATTAGGTTGTTGATTTGAGATTCTTCTTGTTTTTTAATATGTTTACAGCTATAAATTTCGCCCTTAGCACTGCTTTCACTGCGTCCCATAAGTTTTAATATATTGGGTTTTTATTTTTTTGTCTCTTAAGTATTTTCTAATTTCCCTTGTCATTTCTTTTTTGATCTACTTATTAAGAATGTTTTGTTTGATTTCCACAAGTTTGTGAAATTTCCAGTTTTACTTCTGTTTTGTTATTGATTTCTTTAACTTCATCCCATTGTAGTCAGAGAAGGTACTTTGTATGATATCTACCTTTTAAAATCTAAGTGCTTCAGGAGCAGTTAAAAAAAAATCCATTGAGACTTAAGTTTTAGCCTAACATATGGCCCATCCTGGAAAATGTCTCATGTGCACTTGAGAAGAATGTGTATGCTGTTGTTATTAGGTAAAATGTCCTGTATATGTCTGTTAGATCTAGCTGGTTTATTGTGTTATTCAAGTTCTCTATCTTATCTTCTGTCTGGTTGTTCTACCCATTAAGAGCAAGGTATTAAAGTTTCCAACCATTATTGTAGCACTCTCTATTTTCCCATCAATTCTATCAATTTTTGTTATTTTGGTCTGTTATTAGGTGGGTAAATACTTATAGCTGTTATATCTTCTTGCTGTACTGAACTTTATTAATATATAATGTCCTTTTTTGTCTCCTGTAGTCTTTTTTGATTTAAAGTCTATTTTTTTTTATATTAACATAGCCACCTCTGCTCTCTTTTGGTTACTACTTGCATGGAATAGTATTCTTTTCCATCCTTTTACTTTCAACTTATTTGTGTCTTTGGATTTAAAGTGAGTCTCTCTAGATAGCATATAGTTGGATCATATTTTTTTAAAATCCATTCTGCCAATCTGTCTTTTGACTGGAGAGTTCAATCCATTTACATTGAAAGTAACTGCCGATAAGAAGGGACTTCTGTCATTTTCCTATTTATTTTCTATTTGCCTGGTGACTTTTTTGTTCCTCATTTCCTGTATTATTGTCTTCTCTTGTAGTATAGTTGATTTTTTCATAGTGAAACATTAAAATTTCTTTCTCATTTCCTTTTGTATATGTCCTTTAGATTTTATTTTTACCATGTGGATTACATTCAACATCCTAAAGTTATAACACTCTAATTTGAATTTATACTAGCTTAACTTTAATAACATATAACAATGTTGCTCCTTTAACAGTTTCATCCTGCCCCTTTCAGTTATTAACACAAAATTTTATCTTTATACACTATGTGTTTAAAAATATAAATTAATACTATGTTTAATGCATTAGTCTCTTAAATCATGGAAAAAATGAAAAGTAGAGTTACACACTACTGTTACAATTATGTAAGTTTTTATAATTGTCCATGTATTTACCTTTGCTGAGATCTTTATTTCTTCATACAGCTTTGCATTAATGAATAAATTTTTTAAAAAGAATAGTGATAGTTCTTTTTTTAAACAGCTTTATTGAGATATAATTCATATACAAGTCACCTATTTTTAATATATTCACAGAGTTGTACAACCACCAGCACAATTGATTTTAGGGCACATTCATCTCCCTAATAAGAAATTATGTACCCATTAGCAGTTACTCCAGTCCTGCCCTCCAGCCTCAGCAACCACTAATTTACTTTTTGTCTCTGTATATTTGCCTATTCTAGACATTTCACATAAATGGAATCATATAATATCTGGTCCATTGTGACTGGCTTCTTTCACTTAGCATGTTTTTAAGGTTCATCCATGTTGTAGCATGTATCACTACTTCATTCCATTTTTTTTTGCTAAGTAATATTCCACTATATGGATATACCACATTTTATTTATGCATTTACCAGTTGATAGACATGTCGGTTATTTCCACTTTTTATTATTATTATAATAATGCTGCTATGAACAAATCTTTGTGTGGATGTCTGTTTTCATTTCTCTTGACTATATACCTAGGAATGGAATTGCTGGGCCACACGGTAACTCTATGTTTTACATTTTGCAGTACTGCCAAACTGTTTTCCAGAGCAGCTGCACCATTTATTCCCATTAGCAATGGATGAGAGTTCCAATTTCTCTACATCCTAGCCATCATTTGTTATTCTCTCTTTTTTTTAAAGTCCTGACCTTGGCATGGATGTTATTCTCTTTTTGATTATAGCCATCCTAGGGTATGAAGTGGTATCTCATTGTAGTTAATTTGTTTATTAGACCTTGGCTTGGTTCAAAAACGATTTTATTACACTTATAGCAATATATGTAATACACACATTTCATATATTGTTATAAGATCCAAGCAAAGAGAAAAAAACAATAAAATGAAGCCAAAGGAACATAAAAAGATACATAAAAATGAATGCCAAAATATCATGCATTGGGACTAAAGTTAGACTATGAAATCATCTGGTTTAGTTCTTAGGGTCATGATGCTTTTGAGATAAAGATATTTCAGTAACTCAAAAGAAGTTCAGTTTTCCATGGATTTAAGAGGATGAAAAGGAGAACCATGATACAAATAGCAATAAAATTAAAATGCCACAAATCAAACTCCTAGGCCTCAAATTGTATGGAACAAAGTATAACATTTAGACCAATAGCTTTTTACACTTCTTTGATGGCAACCCATGGTAAGAAATATTTTACATGGTGAGCCAGTATATACATACGCATACACACTTGTACATACATGAGTGTGTGTGTAACTAAACCAAATATTTTGAGAAGTAATACTTAAACTTACTACCAGAAATACATTCACAATATATAGTTTGAAATGTCAAAAAAAAGAACAAAGCAAAGCAAAACAACTCTGTTGGTCTCAAATCACTAAATTGTGCATTATGACCTGTAATTTGAAAAACACTTACTTAGCCTACAAACAAGGGAAAGAATATTTAAATGCATGATATGAGTTAAATCATGACTATCAAATTCCCAAACATTCTATGGAAATAGTTCCGATGCTGTCCAACACGGTATTTCATGGACACAAAGACTGATTCAGAACGTAGACACTGAAAGTGAAATATAACTACTTGAGCTAAGTCAAATAGAAAAAATGGACCTCTGTCATTTACTGGTACCTCAGTAGCTAACAGAACAGTATTTCAGTGGCTTTCGGTGACATGTTTTTTCAGTGAGATAGACATTTCATTTCATATGGGATTATTTTGTTTAGATATAAATGAGTCTAAACACAAGTTATATAATTAAAATATGTTGATATTATTTGATAATCAGAGAATATCCAAAATATGGAAATACTAAAATCTACAACACAGAACAGCATTTCCTAACTTTTTTCCAGACTGGAAAATTCTTTTTATAATAGTATATAATTTCAAAAACTCCTTAGGTATTAAAATTTCATTTTATCATTTTTATATGGTATACAACAGAGTGATTTTGAAGTGAGATAAAACACAATTTGCTGAGAAATTCAAAATTACATAGCATGTCCTCAAATGTAGATTAAAATGTAATTGCTGGATATAAAATGAAAATGGATTAAATAGAGCTTTTATGACCTGATAATTCTTGCATTTTGTGTTTTTAAAAAACTTAACTGATTTATTTTCATAATTTCATTTAAAAAAATTTAAAAATGCTCAAGACAGATATATGATTCCTTGAAAGAAATTATAGGCACAGTAAATGCATGTAAGCTGTGATTTCTTCTCAAATTTTAGAGCATGTGACTGAAAGCATAGAGAAAAAAATGCAGAAGAATTTGACAATTCCAATTTTTGAAATATACAATACAATATAGCCGGTAGAACATTTGGACTTTGAGGGAAGGAAGAATGATTGAAAGGTGATATTACTGCCAACTACTGGAGACTGTGGGTCAGTGGAAGTGCCTGCAGTATTTCATATGTTACCAGCACTCACTGACTCATGGCTAATTTTCCACTTTGTGGATCAGTCTTTCAACTCCTTTATGATTTATTCATGTGTCTAATCATTTTTAAAAAATGGAAATCAAGAATAACAGAAAATGCAAATAAAAGTATTTGTGCTACACATTAATAACTCCAAAAAAATTTAAATGCTAAGAGATAGTTTCAGCCTGCACTTCTCAGCAAAACCAAAAACAGACAAAAAGTTAACTATTTAAAAAGTTAAAGTCTACAATAAATAATATTATTATATTTTCTTTTTAACATGTGTTCAGAAATATTAGGACCATCTTAACTTGCTTTCAAGAATGAATTGAAAAGAAAAAGAAAAAAAAATTTTGATCAGATGAATGTAATTTGTAAATCAGGTGAAGATCAGTTTAATGTAATTTAGCAGAATTATCATTTTTATGCTCCTTTTGAACTATATAATTCAGCATATGATCCTTATAATACCTTTCTATAACCTAACTATATAATGAAGATGAATTAAATAATACAAGAATAAAATTAAAAACTTAAACTGTACACTGCCAAAATGACCATGACTGCTAACAGGTTTTTAGTCAAGTTACAGGCACCCTAAATCTTCCTACTGGGCAATCACTTGATTCACGTAATTCAAAAGCTCTCAAATGGTTCAACAACTTTACAATTTGTAAAATAATTACAGATTTTTAAAAAATCAGTAGTAACTGAAATGAGAAATTGATCCAGATACAATTCTGGCCTTTATGATATAGGCTTCTGGAATCCTTGCTGGGAAAAACTAACATAAACCCTTAGCAGAGGTTCCTTCAAATAGGGCAATATCTCTGTTTGGGAATAGGACAAAATTGGCTTGAAAGGGCTCTGGGTCCATGCTAGAGTTGGGAAATCAGGTTAAGTTAAAGAGATAGAGATACGAAACCTTTTCAAAACAGTATAGGTGTCATAACTCCACAGGGTCTACATTGCAATTCACTTTAAGGACCCAAAGAGCAGTACTCCCTTTCTTGCCTTAGTTCAGCATGATGCTGTCCTCTCTTATCCTACCAGCCTGGCCTTTCTCCTCTAAAATTATACCTTCCTAAGCTAAACTCAAACTCCATGAGGTATGATGATCTGGTTCAGATAAGTCACTAAGATACCCATGCTTAAGAAATATAATCTCTTTCAATCAATCAAATTCATATTAGATATGTATTAGAAGACATACAAAAACTGCACGGATGAAAGCACTTTAACTAACTTCAAGAGATTCTAATTAATTGATTTGACTGGAAATGTTCAGATTATGTGACAAGATCCATGGTTTTAAATAAAACATTTTTTGAAACATTTCATGGAAAATCTGATTTATGTTCTGGAAATGACATATAGGTATGTGTAACTGATTCTACACCAAAATGTTTTCCTTCCTCATGTCAACATGTGTTGAGCTTGTATAATTATTATAATTTTTATGCAATAAAAAACAGTGAATTGTGAGAATGTATGAATAAAAATCAGGTTGTGAAGATAAATAGTTGAAGAAATATTAAAAAAAACAGAAATATAATCTAAGGGCCCCCAATATTAACATTAAAAACTAGACAAAACTATCTACCTACTATAATGCTATATCATTATTCATTTCATTGTATGACACTAAGAAAGATTCTATCTGCCTAATAATGGGTTTACTTTAATGAATGTAAAGATAAACAGTTATTGACAACTCGGTTGGATAATAATGATCAGTGAATTAGAAAGTTAAGTTTCCACTGACTTCAATTTCTAAAACAGTGGTCTATTTAAGTTGCTGTCCTCTTTAAGGGTAGACAAAAAGTCAAAATGACATTTTTTTGAGCTTGTCTTGATAATGCAAAATAGAGTTTGAATTTAAAACAAAGCATACCTTGGAGGAAATCAAGAATTTATAGCAATACAACACAGCAACACATAGAAAATTTCCTTAAGATAATGTATCTCTCTCCTGCTGCTAAAAATACCAGATATTTTTTTAGTAAACACCAGTGAAATCAACATAAGTATTTTAAGAAAAAAATGGCCCTTTACATTCATCGCTAAGCCACTTCTATTACTACCATCTGTATTAAGCTACTTTACATTTCTATGTTAAATCCTGAGTTCTCTACATGGAGCCTCCAGCACATCACATTCACGTTTATTCAACAGTTCTTTTATTCAGTTCAATGAAAATACTGGATAGGTTCTATGAATCTATAAAGTGGATTAGTAGATATAAAAATCATTAAAACATGTTCTCTACTCCTAAGAACTCACTATCTAGTATAACGTAATATAATACAAGAAAGTCCACTTTTATTAAAGACTGAGGAATTTTATTGGATGAACTACATACAAATAAGGAAATTATAAATACTCAGCTTAGACAAGGAACCCAGTTGAATACCACTTTTCTTATTGAACTGGCCTTTTTTTTTTTTTTTTTGAGACAGAGTCCCTCTTTGTTGCCCGAGCTAGAGTGAGTGCCGTGGCCTCAGCCTAGCTCACAGCAACCTCAGACTCCTGGGCTCAAGCAGTCCTACTGCCTCAGCCTCCCAAGTAGCTGGGACTACAGGCATGTGCCACCATGCCCGGCTAATTCTTTTTCTATATATTTTTAGCTGTCCAATTGATTTCTTTCTATTTTTGGTAGAGACGGGATCTCACTCTTGCTCAGGCTGGTCTCGAACTCCTGAGCTCAGAATGATCCGCCCGCCTCGGCCTCCCAGAGAGCTAGGATTACAGGCGTGAGCCATCGCCCCCGGCCTTGAACTGGCCTTTTTAAATTTCAAGCTGTTTTCATTACTTTGCCAGCTGGCTAACTCTTAGTTCTAGGACTTTGGTACGCTGTTTTCATGATGGCTGCACATCCGGCTCCAGAAAAAAAACTGTGCTCTGCAAAATACTCAACTGAACCACAGACTAACTGCTTCTCTGAAATTCTTTAATACGTTATTCTTAAGCTCTTTAGCTTGAGTAAACAACTGCTATTTTTGCTTTCTTGCCTAGACTCACTTGATCCCACTTTTTTCTATACCTGTTAGGCCAGTCACTCTCCCCAACCTTTTGTTCATCTAGACATGGTGTGAGATAATGAGCAATATTCCCTTACAGGTATAAGGAGAATTTTTATATGCTATATCCCAGTGGATGCACGGCTGAGAATCTCTCTTCCAACTAGTGCTCACAGCAATCTACTTCACCTCCCACTGTAGCCTCTGTGGGCAATTAACCTTAAATCATCTCTTCTGTTTTTCTAAACCAAGTTTTAAATTCACCAACTTCTGTGCCACCATGACTGTTTCTTTTTTGTCCTACTTTTTACTGTCTCATTACTTCTGGTCTATCATTACCAATTCCCAAACCCACATTTCATCTCGGTTTTGTTTACAGAAGAGAATCTGAACAATTAAAATTCACATATTTAGGGTGGTGATTTATCCATCAGTTATGCATGTAGACAAATATCATGGACTATATCACACACAGATACACACATACATGCCTTTAGACGTAACTTGTGTCCTTTTCTGCACTGGACTCTGCTACCTTCCTATCTCTTCAGCCTTATTTGGGATCTAGCTAGGTAACAAAGGGAGGATATCTCTGAGTTAGGACAGATGATCCGCAAAGCAGGTCCCAAGTCAGTGGATAATGAAGGATAATTTACCATGTTGTAATGAGTGAGAGACCTTTGGTAAGGCACTGGACTCTTTAAATACAACCATAGGGACAGAATGTGCTCGATCCTTATGGAGTCCCAAAATGACTTACTCAAAAAACATTGATGGTAAATTTATAAACAAGGCATCCCAAATGATAGAACATATTTTATACATGGCTTTTATAATTTAAAAAATTATTCTTTCTCAATAAGCTATTTTAGATATTTTATAATGTTGTCTCCATGTATCTTCTTATGTATGGATTATTATACTAAAGTACATTACTACTGAACTCTCTCTTAGAAATGCCTAATACATGAAGAAGTGTAAAACATTTTTAGTCTTAGGTATACAGCCTTTCTCCATATACCAGGGGTAACTTGAATAGAATTTTTAAAACTTAAACAAAACAACCTCCTGCATGTGTTGGGTATCAAAAGACCAAAAAATTATAAATACAGTTGGAAGTATTTTGGCAACCTTAAGTAAGAAAAATGAAATATCTTTTTCGTAACGGTCACTGGATTAACCATACTGATGAGATTACTTTTCCTGGAAAATTAGGCTTTAATTTTAAACATGAACTACAAATAACAGTTTAGGTAAATAAAAACTTTTACATACGTTAGGGTCATTTCCATTCTTGAGACTTGTTCAAGGTCTTCATCAGGGTCCCTGAATCCAGTGAAGGAGTAATAAGACTTGTCCCATTTGATGGGCCTGTCAGACATCCTTTTAGCTTCTTTGAGTGGCTGGGAATGCACATTAGTATTCAAGCTTTGGATATGTTCAATAGATAAACTGCAGGAGTTGAGAATATATAATACTGTGCTTAGCAGATCTCTGGTGTGCAAAGTAAATTTGACTGCTCGAAATCCTAGAGAATATAATTCCCCCAAACAATTAATAAAGATGATTATTTGCTTTACTTCAACATTTATAAAATCAAAATCTTTCAAAACATTCCATTACTGATTAAAATTCATCCTACTGGCAGATCATCTGTAAATGGAAATACTTCTTTTCTACAAAATTATGCCACACTATTTTTATCGTTAAGAATTCCTTTAGTCATCAGCTTCATTTTCCAGTTTGGCATCAGTGACCAAATCCATCCTAGCTCAAGAAGGGGATTCAGAATATTTTCAATACTGCCTATAAATTTGGTCTCTTAAGAGACAGAAAAGCTCTCCTGTGAGCAGGTGTCCACCAAAGATAATTTCTAGTGGGAGGTGGGAGAAGGAGAGATAGAGAAAGAGAGACTGCATTGTGACAGATTGTGACAGTAGTTCAGATGAGGAGAGAGGCCAGATAATCTAGTCTCAGTGGTCACAGAAACCCATCTTGAATTTTCTCTATGATTGAAAGAGATAGTCCTCATACTTGCCCAGCTCCAACTAGCTAGCAAGCCAATATTTTCAGGAGTGATTTAAGATTTTCAAATTGCTTAAAAGTGCTTCACGATCTGATTTTGATATTGGGTAGTTATTGGGTTAAGGGTAGTAATAATTGTTAAGTCACCAATAGGAAATCCACTAGTTTTGTTTTTATTCTTTATTGGGTATTAGGCATGGTTCTGGTTGAATTTATTTAACTTTTCAATCAACATTCCACCAACTGTGCCATTATCATTTCTCTTGTCAAATGTGAAGGTTAAGGTTAGAATAAAGGTTAAGAATGAAGTCAGGCCTTAAATCTGAGTTCACATCAAGCCAGTTATTTTCTCTACTACAACACCTTCTTTTTTCCTTTTTTTTTTTTTTTTTTTTTTTGAGACAGAGTCTCGTTCTGTTGCCCTGGCTAGAGTGCCATGGCGTTAGCTTAGCTCACAGCAACCTCAAACTCCTGGGCTCAAGCAATCTTCCCTCCTCTGCCTCCTGAGTAGCTGGGACTACAGGCATGTGCCACCATGCCTGGCTAATTTTTTCTATATTTTTAGTAGTCCAGCTAATTTCTTTCTATTTTTAGTAGAGATGGGGTCTTGCTCTTGCTCAGGCTGGTCTCGAACTCCTGAGCTCAAACGATCCACTTGCCTTGGCATCCCAGAGTGCTAGGATTACAGGTGTGAGCCACCTGTAATCTTTTGTACCTTTTTAAAAATTACTTTTAATTAGTTTTGAAAATTATACAAGTATTATATATGTACATGCTTATTGTAAAATATAGTAAAAACAAAAATCTCCCATTAACAGGCATACAACTTCAAACCTTTACTAGATATAACCACTATTTTTTTTTTTAAATCCAAATCCTTGGGTATATTACCACTATTAACCGGTACATATTCTTACAGACATGCACTATCTAATATGGTAGCTATTAGCCACATGTGGCTATTTAAAATTAAAGTGATTAAAATTAAATAAAATTTAAAATTCAGTTCCGTGGTCACATCGGCCACATTTCAAATTTTCAATAGCCACATGGGGCTCTCATCACAGAAAGTTCTCTTGGACAGCACTGCTCTAGACCTTTTCTAACCACGTGCATCTGTGTTTGTGTATTATATATGATATATATGCATGTGCATTTATACAAACACACAATCACACAGTTTGAATTGTTTCTTTTTAATATATAAATGGTATCATTCTAGATATACTATTTTGAACTTGTTTTTGTTACTTAATCTTGGTGACCTTTCCATATTTGTACCTCATTCTTTTTAGCAGGTACATACTAGTCTATATAGTGAATACAGTATAATTTATTTAACTCTTCCAATAGTGATGGACGTATAAGTTGCTTTCAGTTTTTCACCATTCAAGGCTGAAATGTATTTTCTTGTCTTTGCAACTACTGACAGGTATCACAATTTAAATCATACTCAGATACATATTCTACTTGCCACACAGACATGGAATCCAGAACATGAAAACTAAGAAAGACTTTTTGGTTGAATCATTTAATGGTGATGTGAGAATTACTGGCAGGTGAATTATTATAGTCAGTGAAGAAGGAAAGAAAAACCCAAATTGCTGCAGTAGAGGTTAAGAAGAAATAGCTCATCCTTAAAGAGCAAAGTCAAGGAATAAATCTCAGTTTCTATTTTTATTTATCAATTACATTAATTATTTAATCCAATGTAAGGGGTGCTATATACTAAATCCTGTCTGTACCAGATTCTTTAGGATACATTTATTTTATTTTTTTATTTCAAAATATTAATTAAGGGGTAGGAGTGTTGTTGTTACATAAATATTAAGATACATTTTGAGAAAAGGAATTTTGTGGCTTTTGAGAGAGAATTCCAAACTGCATCTAGAGTTTGTACAAATTTATACACATGCCAAAATGTGGGAAAAATGTATTCTCACCACCTATGGGAATTATCAGTAAAAAAAGAAAAAAAAATTAACGGGCAAAAAATAGTACCTAATAGTTCTGTTTGTATTCGAATACTGAAGATAAACATTTTTATATACTTATGGCTATTTATATGTATTATTTTCTGAAATGTGTATTCATTATCTTTGCTTATTTTAGTAAGAGAGATATTCTGTGTTCTCTTTTTGATTTGTAGGAAATTTTTTATGTATTAACATTATCTTTTTGTCATCCATGTTATATGTTTTCTCCCATTTTTAATTTAATTTTTCTATAACTTATTTTTTCTTTTTTGTTTTTACATACAGGGTCTCACTTTGTTGCCTAGGCTGGCCTCAAACTCCTGGGTTCAATGATATTCCTGTCTCATCCTCCTGAGTAACTGGGACTACAGGCAAGCACCACTGTGCCCAGTTATAACCATTTTTGTTTAAAAAATGACTCACAGTTGACCATTAACTGAAAGTAAAGGATTTCTGTCTTTACTCAGAAATCAGAGCTGGCTCTAGCTATTTGTTTTAGCAGTAACTCATAGGAAGCTCTTAGTACATCCTCAACTTGTTTTAAAACTTATTTTAATAATAAAATTTATTTTCTCATGAACCACCAAAAATATGTTGACCTGAAGAAATGATTAGGCCTTTAAGGATTCAATGTATTAATAATGCAAAATGACTCATGAAATTTTAGCAATGAAAATCATTAATAAATATTTTACCTTATTACCATCTTATTTATCAAGGAAAAGTTGATTAATGATTTCTAGTGTTCTAGAAATAAAACCCATTTGATTTTAATTTTATAATCAGATAAAAATGCTAAAGAAATAAAAATGTTTTAAATCTTTGTCAAGGGGCCAAGCTTTGTCATAAAAACAAAGGCAAAAATGATTAATAGCAATAGTTTTTGAAAAAGAATTAACAGATCATGTGGTATAAAAATAAAAACATTGGACTAGGAATGAGAACGTTAGTTCTAGTATCAGCTCTTTCCCTAATTTGCTGTGTAAAACTTTCTAAGTTCCCTCTAAGCTTTCAAATTCTGTTTATTCTTTAACTGCATGTATATTCAATATTTAAGACAAATCTAGATGATGATAGTTTTAGAAGTAGTAGTTGTAGTTGTGGAAATGAGCTTGACTCTCCCAAATACATAAAAATAAAAACAGATTGATGATAATATTTTAATTTTAAAAACTATAAAGGATATTATTTATCTTCATAAATTCTATCTGTTCTGCTGGAGAAATCAGGAAACCTAAGTAGAACACTATGTCTAAGTATGATTTGCTTTAATTCCTAGCCTAATCTTGACCCTAAGTAATAGGTACATATATCTATTAAAAAATATTTGTGAGTATTTGGTCTTATACTAGCAAACAACATATCTCAGTTGCTTATGAGACTCTCATGGCTAAGAACAGCACATTTATAATGGATTAAAACAAATAATGATTATTTACAATTTCAAACACAATTGTGTCACTTAGAGTGATAATCATAATTATTATTTATTACTATTATTTACAACATTTTTCAGTATAGCTGTTCCTTCACAAAAGAGCTCTGAATTTACTTTTTATCTCTGAATAATGAAGAATAGGGACTATTTTTAATAAAACTCTGAATCAGAGGTAGATGGAAAAACTGCCAAAAAAAGGAATTTATGATTTCTCATCTCCTATATTCAATCACGGGAGAATAAAAGATAGGAGAAAATACACTATGAAATACTAGTCCCTAGAGAGTCTGAGTAGGAAGCTGTCTTCAAAATAAAGATCCTATGTTAGCACTTTTTGGATTAAGCTCTTCCTCTTCCCATCTGAGGTCCCGAGCACCTTGTGAGCATTAGTACAAGTGTGGAATCTTCAATGTGAGCAGCCTCTACACAGTACCCCGACTCTTTCATTTTAACAAATGAAGGCCCAGAACTTAAGGTCATATAGCTAATCACTGGCAGAACTAGAAACAGATCCTAGGTCTCAAAAGACCTATCAAATCCCATTTTATAATAGTTTGTTTCAAAAACATCATAGCACATGTTCTTTATTTCTTTTTCTTTAGAGACAGGGTCTCACTCTATCACCCAGGCTGAGTGCAGTGGTGCCATCAGAGCTCACTGTAAAGAGATCCTCCTGCCTCAGCCTACCGAGTAGCTAAGACTACAGGTGTGTGCCATCACACCCGGCTAACTTTTAAAAAAAATCTTTTTGTAGAGATGGGGTCTTGCTATGTTGAGGCTGGTCTCAAACTTCCGGCCTCAAGTGATCCTTCTGCCTCAGCCTCCCAAGGTGCTGGGATTACAGATATGAGCCACTGCGTTGACCTACAGTGCATTTTCTAGGTTTTTTTGTTAACACAGAAAGCTCTCAGTAAATCTTTAAATTGTTTTAAGTTCATTCTAAAAATAAAGTTATTTCCTCAAAGATCATCAAAAGGATATATATTTAGAGAAATTATAGGCTGTTAATGATATTTATCTAAATATTTGTCTTTAATTTTAAGTATTATTGGATCATGGTTAAAGCAGTGGGAAAAGGTACTGAAAAGGTTGTCAATTAGGATTGATTAGATTTTAGACACAGCGTAAGGTTGGAGTTAAAAGACCTGGGTTCAAGACCTATATATTCTATTTTTATGGTCTTGGGAAAGACACTGAACATCACTAAGTTCCAATTAGGCAAATACCACCAGCCTCACAGGGTATTTTGAGGCCTAAATAAGAAAAGGCAAGGTGTAGTCTTTAGAAATACAAATTGTTACAGACCTTTGTCTATAGTGTTTAATACTTAAAACACTGAACTCTGAACAAGGAAAGGGACAAATAGGAAAACTACAGTTTTATAGACAAAAAGTTTAAACACACAAAAAAATGGCTTGTTCAAACACATGCAGCTAGGAACGGAATCTATTAAATAATTCTAGAAAAATAATCATTCAAATGATATCACTTTTCAATGACCAAAGCTTCAATCCAAAGGTATTTTGGCAATGTCAAAATTCATGAATATTTTTAACATGAAACTTGCAGGGACATACTAGAGATAAAAAACATACCGGAAGTACTAAAGGGTTCATGGCCATCAGAGGAATTCTGGTCTGTTCCTCTTACATAAAACGTAAGCTGAGTTGGTTTCAAAGACTTGAAGCCTGGCTTCTGGAGGTTTTCTAAGTAGACACTTAATCTCTTGAGAGAATTTTCATTTACTTCCTAGAAAAATATATTAAGGGCATTTACACACAAAATAGAAGAAGGAAACAAGAAAAATTATATCTGGCTTTTCAAATGCATTATTGAGGATATTAAATAATTTAGTATTAAAAAATGTTGGGATTCGATAGCCCTTTGGTGAAAGATAAAATTGGATCCACATCTTATAACAAGTAACAAAATGAACTCCCCATGAATGAATTGTAAAAAAAATGTGACCACATAAGTACTAGGAAAAAACATAGCTTAATTCTTTTATAACCTAGGTGTAGAAAATGCCTATGACCAAATATATCAAAGCAATAAATGATTGGTAAATCCAATTATGTAATTATATTTATTATATCCAATGATATAAGATCTCTATTACAGATCATAGAGAAATATTTTTTATGTAAAAAATTAAAAAAATTTAAATAAACACATAAAAAACCACATGCACACAAGCAAAGTCAAAAGACAACAAACAGAAAATATTTGTAACTTACAGCAAAGGGCTAATCTATCTATAAATGGTTCTTAAATACATATTCATAGGAAAGTGCTTGAATAAATTATGGTACATTCATTTAGTGGAGTACTACAAAACCAAAAAGAAAAGACAAGAGAAATAATATAATGTAGAAGATACATATGAATTGACATGGAGTGATTTTAAGGATATAGTAAGTGAAAAAAGAAAATGTCCTTTTGCGACGGAACAGCTCTGCGAAGAATGGCATAAATAATAACTGTGCTTTTTATCACTCTAAGTCTATATTTTTTTTGAGACAGAGTCTCACTCTGTTACCCAGGCTAGAGTGCAGTGGTGTCATCATAGCTCACTGCAACCTCAAACTCCTGGACTCAAGTGACCTTCTCGCCTCAGCCTCCCAAAGTGCTAGGATTATAGGCCTGAGCCACTCAGCTCGGGCCCATTCTAGGTCTCTTTTCAGGCACACAGTGTGTGATCTGAAATTAGAAATAATCATTGCTTATTTTTGTTTGTTTAATTTACTATAATATGATGTTCTTTTTTTTTCCTTTGTATCACCTAGGTTTAGAAAATTTATTATAATATGATGTTCTTAGCCTTAAGAGTCCCAAAAGCAAGTGTGGTACATTTTGTGCAGGTGTAAGACTAAACCTAAATCTTCATGATTATTTTTTGACATGTTTCTATTTTTGCCAAAAAGAAACACAGGAAGAACAATCCAAAAACTAATAAAAATGATTATCTACAGGAAGTGAATGGGAATGGGGTAAACAGGGATAGGAGTGAGACTTCTTATTAAACTCTGCATTTAGTTTTGATTTTTTAAACCTATAAATGTATTGCAGATGTTAACACTAAATTAAAGAGGATCAAAAAAAAAATCGCTGTGTATTATTGTGAAATCCTGGACTTTGAGCCTGATGTCAGGACTGGATAGGACTTTGAGTCTGTTTCCCTTAGAAAAGGGGCAAGAGTGTTCTGTAAGGGTGGAAAGAAGAATGAACTGAACATGTGATGACAAGAAGAGTGAACTACCTTCATGGAGTTTGCATTTTAGTGAGGAGAAAAAAATAAACAATAAACCTAATAAATAAGGAATCAGGGTACATGGGTAAGAAAAAACACAATAGGAAAAGTATTGCAGGGTACGGGGGAGACGGAGTGCTGGGAAGGAAGGTGGAGGTGGCAGTTTAAAATAGGGCAACCTGTGAGAGCCTCACTGAGAAAGCAAAGGGCAAGCCATATTTGGGATATCTGAGAACAGGATGCTCCAGGCAGAGGTAGCAGCTAGTGCAAGGGCTTGGCACAGAGTAGGCACCCAATAAGTACAAGATGAAAGAGAAAATGAAAATATAAATTTATCAGAACAATTAAACTCTAGACACATTCTTTCAGGGGTCCCGAAGACCACTCTCAGGTTCAGTGATTTGCTAGGACGATTCACAGAACTTAGAAAAGCTGTTTTACTCACAGTTATAGTTTGTAACGGCAAAAGGATGCAGGTTAAAATCAGCAAGGGGAAAGAGTACATAGAGTAGAGTTCAGGAAAGATCAGGTACAAGCTTCCAGTTGTCATTTCACAGTGGAGTTTTATGGACAGTGCTTAATCTCCCAGCAATGATGTGTGACAATATATGGGAAGTACTGTTAACCAGGAAAGCTCAGCTAAGTCTTGATGTCCAGGGTTTTATTGTGGTCAGCTAAGCATATAGTACCTATGTGGCTCACTTTAGCTATTCAATTTCATCTGCCTTCCCCACCTTCCCAGGTCAAATCGACACAGTATAGCACAGGGCCTCAGACATACACAAACAGGTATTTACCATAAATCACAACGTTAGCATAAACTATATGACACGGCCCAAGGCCTCAGACATATAAAACATTCCTATGAGGCAAGATGTTCCAAGGGCTCAGAGCTCATCTCCCAGGAGCCAGTCAAGGGCCAATACTAAAGCCAGATCTTTCTTCAGAATGTGCAGTTTAAGCAATCCAAGCTTGCCGAGTTAACGCTTTACAGCACATAGAAGTGTTTTCTGTTGTTTTTAGAGATGGGGTCTTGCTATGTTGGCCAGGCTGCACTCAAACTCTTGGGCTCAAGTGATCCTCCCACCTCAGTCTCCCAAGCAGTTGGGACTATAGACACGCCACTGCGCCCAGCTGCACATAAAAGTTTTAATCTAAAAAGATACATTGGTAGAGGAGGGAAAACATTCAACTATTACTAGGGTTGATCTTTCCATATATGTTGGGTTTAAAAACTTTAATCCCCAAGGTAATGAATATTTTCCTATTGATTCAATTTACTGATTACTTGGAAATGTTCTGATTTTGAATAGCCAACATATGTATAACAAATATCATAATCAGAACATTTTCTTAGAGCAAAAGCAGCAAAATTGATTTATTTTCCACTGCAAGTAGAAACAATGTTATAATTTTCAAGAGTTTATGTTCCCTATCATGTTAAACTAGGTGTTAATGTTAATGAAATAAAAAGAACTAATGAAATTAATAACAAAGGATCTAAATTAAAATAAATAATATATTAGATAATATATAGTCATCCCAAGGTATCTGTGAGGGATTAGTTACATGACCTCTATGGTCAAGTCCCTGATATAAAATGGTATAGTATTTGCATATAACTCATGTACATCCTCTGGTATACTTTAAATCATCTCTAGATTACTTAGAATACCTAATACAATGTAAATACTAGCTGTAATGTATTGTTTAGGGAATAATGACAAGAAAAAAGTCTGTACATGTTCCTGAACATTTTCAATCCGAGGTTGGTTGAATCCACAGATGCAGAACCCATGAATAGGAAGGGATGACACTGTATTTTTTAATGTTAAAAAAATATCGACCATCCTAACTAAGTCTATCATAAGTTATTTTTCATATCAGTTTGTACTCCTTGAGTACACATTAACTGTTGTTATAAGGAAGTGGTCCAGCAGCATGCAACACAAGGAAAACTCATTAGAGCACTGAAAAATCTTCCTTGTATCATCCTTTAAAAAGGATTGACTCAGTGTGCAGATCGGTGGATTAAAGTAAACAAAGAAAAAAAAAGCATTGATCATAGTAACAGACGTCTTAAGTTTTTTTCAAACCCCCAATTTTACTCCAAAAACTGGAACAAAAAATAAGATTAATGATACTCTAAAGAGTTTATATGACATCTCTATTGCCTGTACAACAAAATGACAGCTTTCATTAAAAAAGGTTATATTTTTAATTGTCAGTGTCTATATTTTAAATTAGTTCAAAGCATTGATTATATTACCATGACAGAATAATCCAAATTTATAGAACTCTATGTATTATATTGTATCAACGGCAAACAAACTAAACAGAAATGTATACTAATGGTTAAAAAAACAAACAAATGCTTACCCTTTCTCTGGGGTGCTGTCCAAAGAAATCTGGATGTACTGCAAAATAGAAAGGCCTCAAGGCATTGACTGCTTCAGCTGCTGATAAAGCTCTTGAGTAGACAAACCAGGGTGAAAATATCTTCTTTAGACATAACCTTTGAAAAGATGTGGACTGATCATTCACTGAGGCACATACACACACGAATCTTCAATGTAGAAAACGACAATAAAATTAAAAGTACTATGTCCAGAAAATACCACAGAAACAAGATAGATACTTTATGGTTTTCTAAAATCTATTAGTTTTAACAAGCAGTGAGTGCTACATGATTTCTAAAACAGTGGTTATAAATTCTGGTACCATATGAAAAATATTAAATAATAAGAATAAAATTTCTCAATAGTCTACTTTGAAATGTCAACTGGTTTTACTGCAAGTGATGATAATTTTCTTCTTCAGATAAAAATAATCTCAGTATCCAATAGTGCAATTTTTTCTTTGTAGTGGAAAATATTTTGAGACTTATAATACTTAAAAAAAGATACAGGATGTCTCTTAGTTCATTTCTTCATTACTAGCACATTAAAAGTCTTCTAGTTGAATAACTTGATATTCTCATTCTTAAATTTTGGCATAACCCACCCAAGACTGTATTTTTTTTTAAGTACAGTGTTTAAATCCAAATGAAATTACATGCAATTTTTTGGAAGAACTTCCATGACATCTATTTTTGAATGTTATAATTTACCTTTTCCATCCTAAACATTTTATAATGAAGTTGCTAAACACTGTGCACATTTTTGTTCTCATATATTGGTGTGCTGAGTCTTTAGAAAGGTGTTACATTTTTAAAATGGCAGAGATTATAGAATCATTTCTGGTGATTTTTTTTTTTAACAACGTGGAGACCACCAACATATTTTCAGATTATCTTTTGTTTTTTTCATGTATTTGAACCTTTTATAAAGTTAATACAAAGGTTTGTACATTAAGGATTGATTATAACAGGAGTCTGAAGTAAAGGAAACAATCAGCCAGATATTAAACATGAGCTAGTCTAAGGAAATGACAGTGACAGTTCTGCTTATTCCCCTCTGAGTGAGCTTCAGTTCATTATTTTCCTTCTAAACTCGGCCTATCACTGTATTTCTTACTCCAACACCTTTGATGGCTCCCTCCATTCCTGCAGAGTAACTAACAGAAGGCAAGGAAGTAGTTGCACAGTTCAATCCAGGATTATTTTTCTTGTTTTTCTTATTGTGGTGCCACCTTTCTCAGTATTGCTAAAGCACAAAACCCAAATTAGCTCACCATCACCATTTATTTTTAGTTAGTTCTGAAACAACTTCTCACTATTCAATGTCCCTTGAAATCATTTCTTCTTTCCATTTTCTCTGCTACCAATTACCATCATCACAAAACTAGGCTGTACAATTTTATGCTTAGTCTACTCTCCTGTCTCTTTTCTCTAGCCACACTGGATATCATCAACAGACTAATTTTCCTAAAATCCTACTATCACTGTATTTCTTACTCCAACACCTTTGATGGCTCCCTCCATTCCTGCAGAGTAAAATCTACTCCTTGGTCCCATATTTGAAGCCCTCTACAATCATTTTCCCATTTATCTTTCCAACTTGGTCTCCAAACACTCCTTATGGAAACCCTCAATTCCAGCCCCCAGTGATTTTCCTCATTCTTCGCCTTTCTTCCAACATAATTTCTAAACCCTAATAATCCTCCCGGCTCTCCGCTTTGCCCTATCCAAATTGTACTTACTCACTGAACAATTACTGCATACCTTTCATGTGCCAGGAGGCATTGTACCCATTTCCCCCAGAACCTTCCCATCTGTATTCTCATTATAGTCTTTCCTGCTTTTTAACTCTAAAAAAGAAACTGTGTACCCTACATACTTGGAATATAATACTATAAAGGTGAATCATACTAGGAGGAAACAATCTTTTTTTCCTCTTAAGCTTTTCACATGGAACTATTCTAAAAGATGGTATTCTTTTCATCTTCTATGCTGAATGGACTCTTGGAGGACCTGGTTGTCCATATGAATTTTCTTTTTCTTTTTCTATTCCTCTTTTCTATGATAATATAAAATAACTTCAGAATTTGAAAAACAACAAATTGAAATTAACCAAATGCATAAGAGATTCCCCTTCAGTATGAGTTACAGATTATACCATGAAGCTTACCTCCTCACAGGTCTCAGGTGGCAAAACATTTCTGAATATATATGTACATCAACTTCCAGGCATCCATTAATTGCTTAAAAAAAGTTAAGAAGATACCATAAATGAACAGGAGGAATTTGAAATTAAGAACACATTGCCATTTATATTATCGCCCCAAAGTATGAAATACTTAGGTATTAATCTAACAAAATATAAGATCTATATGAGAAACACTACAAAATTCTGATGAAAGAAATCAAAGAACTAAATAAATGGAGAGCTATTCCATGTTCATGAATAGGAAGACTCAATATTGTCAAAATGTCAGCTCTTCCCAACTTGATCTACAGATTCAATGCAATCTCAATCACAATCCCAGCAAGTTATTCTATGAATATTGATAAATAAATTCTAAAGTTTATGAGGAGAGGCAAAAGACCCAGAAAGTAGCCAATTCAATATTGAAGGAGAACACTACCTCATTTCAAGACTTACTCTGAAGCTACAGTAATCAAGACAGTGTGGTGTTGGTGAAAGAACAAATAGATCCATGGAACAGAACAGAAAGCCCAGAAAAAGACCCACATAAATAAATTCAACTGATCTTTGACAAACAAACAAAGGTAATCCAATGAAGCAAAGACAATCTTTTCAACAAATGACACTGAAATAACATGCAAAAAAATTAACCTAGATCACAGATATTATACCCTTCACAAAAATTAACAAAATAGATCACAGATCTAAATGTAAAATGCAAAACTATAAAACTTCTAGAAAATAACAAAAGAGAAAACCTAGATGACCTTAGGTATGAAGATGACTTTTTAGACAGAACACCAAAGGCACAATACATGAAGAAAATAACTGATAAGCTGGACTTCACAAAAATTGAAAACTTCTGCTCTGCAAAAGACAATGCCAAGAGAATAAGACAGGCCACACACTTGAAGAAAAATATTTTCAAAAGACTCATCTGCTAATGAACTGTTATCTAAAATATACAAAGAACTCTTAAAATTCAACAATAAGAAAACAAACAACATGGTTAAAAAGGGATAAAAGACCTGAACAGAAACCTTACCAAAGAAGATATATAAAGATGGCAAATAATCATATGAGAAGACATTTGACATCCCATGTCATCAGATAACTGCAAATTATAACAATGAAGTACCACTACACACCTATTAGAATGATCAAAATCCAAAACACCGATAACGCCAAATACTGGCAAGGATGTGCAGCAGCAGGAACTCTCATTCGCTGCTGTTGGGGGGTGCAGAATGGTACAGATGCTTTGGAAGACAGTTTGGCAGTTTCCTACAAAACTACTCTCACCATACTATCCAGCAATAGCACCCCTTGGTAATCCACCAAGTGAACTGAAACTTACGTCCACACAAAAACCAGTACATGGATATTTACAGAAGCTTTATTCATAACTGCCAAAACTTGGAAGCAATCAAGACGTCTTTCAGTAGGTGAATGGATAAATAAACCATGGTACATCCAGACAACTGAATACTGCTTGGGCTAAAAAAACAAAAAAAGCTATTGAGCCATGAAAAGACATGGAGGAAACTTAACTGCCTGTTACTAAGTTGGAGAAATCAATCTGAAAAGGCTACATCCTGTATGATTCCAACTATATGATATTCTGGGAAAAGCAAAAGTATGAAGACAATATAAGATCAGTGCTTGCCATGGGTTGTTGGGGAGCGAGGGATAAATAGGCAGGGTACAGAAGAACTTTTACGGCACTGAAACTACTCTGTGTGACACTACAGTGGTGGAAATGTCATCGTACATTTGTCAAAACCCTTAGAATGTGCATTTTCAAACAACAATGGATACATCAATTTATTTTTTGGTTGACTGGTGTGGCAAGAGTTTCTTGGATACAGAATACATTTATAGGTATTCATTTAAATGTTAAAAAAGTGATTTTATTTAACCATTCACATTGATATTTTGAGACAAGTACACAGATCCAGAAAATACTTCTACCACCATGAAGATTTCTGAGATCAAATGGAGATACAATAAGGAAAAAAAGAACCATTTGGACTATTTGAAGTTTCAGTGTTACCAGTGAGAGACTCAATTCTCACCAAACTTCATCACGAAGTATTATAATAACTAGAATGATCTAGACTTACTTAAGATAGCATAGGTACAAGGCTCAAAGCTTGCAAAGAAAAAAAGACTAGAAGAATATACATATGCAATCTGTAACAATGGCTATCCCTAGGTGGTAGGATATTAAATGCTTTAAATTTTTTTATTTTCTAGTTTACTTGCAATGAACATGTAGAATATGTTCTTTAAAAAAAAAATCAAAGCTTTTAGCATACAAATTAAACAAGCAAAATTAGTCTAGCAGGAAATGAGTATTGTTCATCCAGTATTTAAGACAGGTCCACAGCCCTGGGCAATATGTCTAAGGACAGTCCTGGACTGTGGTCCCAATTTAGCTCTCCACACTCACACATAACAAGATTTCATTTTTTATATTACTAAGAAAATTTATGCCATTTAATTGCAAAAGTATACTGATGAATTGGCTAAAACTGGATAAGAAACAAGGAATAATACTTGAGAGATACCTAATCATCTAAGAATACAAATGGGAAACAGAGGAAATAACATGCAACCAAACCCTAATTAACCAGCATCCGTTATTCAGCATAAAATGGTCCTATAAATTAGTAAAGCCTTAAAAAGCCAAAATTACTGAACAGCAAAGTTGCACTTAGGCCTATGATTGCAACAATGCAACATGGTTTTAATTGTTTTTTGCAGTAATATCTTAGAAGTTCATGAAATCAAAATGTCTCTAGCTGATGAATAATATAGTGATCCAAATGACATGCTCTGCTCTACATTTTCACACACACACAAAATATCAGTAACAAACATAACATTGAAAAGACACTTATATGAAATTTAAAAAATGTTCTGAATTTTGAAAGTTAAAGCATACTTTTTAGTATGCTTTTTTGGTCTTTTCAGATTAAAAAAATCTGAAACCAGCTGGGTACAGTGGCGTGCCTATAGTCTCAGCTACTCAGGAGGCTGAAGTGGGAGGATCACTTGAGTCCAGGAATTTGAAGCCAGCCTACACAACATAGTGAGACATCCCTCCTCTCGGTGCCCTCCTCCAAAAAAACAAAAATCAACCAATCAACCTGAAACCAATTTAGAAAAGACTAGGTGATTCAAATTTGATTCATAAAGAATTTTAGAGTCAGGCAGCCAAGGTACAATGTTCAGAAGCAGCTTATAGGATTTTCTTAAGAGTTAGTTCAGAATTAGTCTCCAAAAAATTACCTACAGCAAAATTGCAAAAATTAGAGATTGTACCTGCTACGGTCTAAATATTTGTATCCTCCCAAAAATTCACATGTTGAAACCTGATCACCAGAGTGACGGTATTAGGAAGTGGGCCTTTAGGAGATGATTAGGTCATTAATTCCCACATAAAAAAAGCCCCAGAGAGTGCCCCTTCCACTATGTGAGGTTACGGCAAGACAGGCTCTTGCCAGACACTAAGTATGCAGACACCTTGATGTTGCACTTCCCAGCTCCAGAACTGTAAGAAATAAATTTCTGTTGTTTATAAGCTACCCAATTTATGGTATTTTGTCATAGCAGCCTGAACAGACTAAGACAATATCATTAACGACGCTCAATCATGGAGCATAAATTACGTTATACATAAGACAGAAATATGGAGCACATCTTAGAAGCATTTATAACAAAAATATCAAAGCAAAAAAAAAATATCCTGTAAAGTACTGATCTTCAGTTGTCCAGATTCACTTTCTAATTATAGGGGATAGCTAACCTACTCCTGGGCAATGGCTAATAAAGGACATTAATAGTTGGAAATGTGACAACAGATTTTCCTAACGAAAATAAAATGCTCTCAAATACAAGTCTAAACATTAAATCATAGTTTCTAGATTTAGAAAGAGAACTTAAAAAAAAAAATTACAGGCCAAGATGGCAGACGAGAAAAGCTGCCAGTCAGAGTGTCTCTGCAAAAAAGACAGATTTCAGAAGAAAGTGAAAAAAATAAACTAGCAGAAAACCAGATTGGGTGAGGGTGGGAAGGAAGGGTGCCTGAAACTACAGGAGACTCCACGGGAAGACGCTACGGAGGAGAACTGGAAGGAGAAAGCCCGAGAGGCTTGGAGACCAGCGACAAGGGTAGGTGGAGCAGATAACTTCCCCCTCCCTTGCATCTCAGACTGCTGGTGGGCTCCTGAGTGGCTGAAGAGACCTGCAAACACCAGCCCAGAGACAGCTGCTGCCAGCGAGCAGTGGCCTCTTGTGGACACAGCACCAGGTTCCCAGCTCCCTTGGGGCACCTCCCCACGTGCAGACCTGAGCCTATCAGCAGACGCCATATTCCTCCATTCTCTCCTTCCCCTTCCCTACCCGTGGGTGCCCAGAGAGACAATTTAGCCATCACACGGAGACATCTCCAAGGAACGGGACCTTTCCTTTTGGGGCCCTACAGCAGACTGAGGGGTGCTCAGCTGAGAGCTCCCTGCCTGCCAGCCCTCCCAGGTGCTGCTTGCCTGGGGACTCCAGGAAAGTAGGGCAAATCCCGAGGTGGAGTGAAATCGATCCAGCTTGGGCACCCCATAGGTGATTTGAGACCAGCACTCCTCCCCTTGGCAGAGTCAGGGATTGATCTCCAGGGCCCAGGGGACAGACCTGCAGACCACACCCCGTACACCCAGGTCACGATTGCACTGCCCTGGGGCACAGAAGGGAGATCTGTGAAAGAGCCTACTGGGGAGTGTGTGCCTTCAGGGGCAGATCAGTGTGCCTGAGTGGCAACCCTCCTCCCAAAAGAAGGCTGTGCACCCAGCTCAGGCTGCGATCCTGGGCAGGGAACCTCCTGGCCCATGTCACAGCCACAGGAGATTCATTGGCCTGAGGTCCTGTCTGCTGGCAG
>CAUYSK010013363.1:0-17028 GCA_963575035.1 Avahi laniger
TGTTGCACCGTCCTGACCAGCAAGAAGGACACAACACCTGGAGTTCTTCCAACAGCGTTTTAATGGGGCATACTACAGTTACACAAATGGCGAAAGACCCAGAAGTAAGGTAGGCACAGACTTATATACTAGTTACTGTTAGGTGGCAATCAATGATTGGGTATACTCTTTGGATCCTCCCAAAAGGAGGCGTTCTTTATCTGGTGCATGCGCTAGACTGTTGTTTATCCCCAATTCACTTGGTGCTCGGCGCCATCTTCTAATGGCGTCGATACAGCGCTCCACAGCTAGCAGGGTGTTTTTTCCATAGGGGAAACCCCTTAGGTAGAGTAGAATTTTATATCTGTATAAATAAAAGGGAACTTACAAAATAGAATGAGACAGATGGAATGGAAGAGGATGGGCGAGTTGGGATGAGACGAGAGAGCATGGGAAAGGATCTGACAACCTTGAATTGAACGGAATCAAATCAAATCCCATCCGTGGTGAGTAGGCAGGAATCTATGTTCATCCATTGACATTATCACTTGCCCCTTAGGGCAAAAATTCTAGGACCCTGGCAACCATCCTTGGCAAGTGATGCCACACACCATCTTGGCCTCTTATCCTGACATAATAACTCACTGGATCCTCTAGTCTCAATTAGAAAGTCCAAGACCTCTAATATTTCCCAACTAATATGGAAGAGGGTGCTTGAGTCCAGGAAAGAGAAATGCTGAGCCTATTAAAATGTCTCACCCATGGAAACACAAACTGGAATCAGAAAGACATCAGATTTTCAGCCTGTGCAACCATGTCCAAAAAAAAAGTTCTTGACCACATTCTGAGGACAATCATTATGTACATTAATAAGTTCAACCTATTATAACTCCTCTGTATCCTGAAGAGGGAGAGAGAAAAAAAAGAGTCTGGGATAGAGTCCAGGACCTTGTCCACTTTCATCTTGAGCTAACACTAGGGGCAGCCACTGCCTGTACCTAAGCCAGGATCTTCATAACCCTGAAATCCATGGCTATGATTCTTCATTACCTCAGCATTCATCTTTGCCACACTCGCTTCAAAGCTGGCAGCACCTTATTGCCACTACTTTGAAGACTGGAGCAACGTTAGGCAGGGAAATCATCTCCATCAACACAGAGGCCGACGGGCAGCCCGCCAGCGCAGAGCACCTGTGTCAAGGCTGCTTCAGACAAAAGATCATTTTGCCTCTGCTGCAATTCCCTGTGACTGCTGTGTCGGAATATTGCAGATCCTTTGCAATTCAGAACATGCTTCCTTGGGGCAAAATTGTGTGGCAGACACAGGCTTTGACAGCCACTCTGTTTCCAACCTCTATGCTTGGGGTGGGGGTGAGATCCCTCCCCAGTTTGATTTTCCTGCCTTACTTTAGGGCCAGCAAGCTCTCAACAAATCCCGTGCCTACACTGTTTTTCCTAATTTGTCCACCTGCAAATCTCTGGAGCGTGGTAGATATGGCACTAAATGATACTTTCCTTCCCTCTGTTCTTCAGATGGCAGCTGAACATTGGTCCCTGGGGTATTGTAGCATCATATGCTGGAATGCCCTGCAATGGAAAAGGATGACTCTGATAATGGTTTGACTCTAGCTTGGTGATTTGGAGTGGGAGTGAGTTGGGGCAGTAGATTTTGAGATTGGGCATATACTCATATCTGTATGTTGACAATTTGTACCATAGAGGCAATTACACCCAACCCATCAAATTCTATATTGTCACTCAATTATTCTATCAACCTGATGTTTGGCTGCCTTCATGTGACAGGGACTGCCCTAATAGCTAGAAAGTGGACATCCAGCCAGAGAGTGGTGCATAAAAGCTATTCCCCACCTTTAGATCTTTTTATGATTATTACATTTACTACTATTATTGTCTTCCCTCTTCTTTTCTTCTTGGACAAGGGATTATGTTCATGAGGCTGACAATGGTGATATTTAAAACACTGAAGGCTACATTAGATGAGATACTTCCCTCCAGGCTCAGTGAGCCATTTAGAGGATAGTTTTCAGGTCTTCTAGACAGTCATGGATAAACCATTTGAAGCGTGACTGAAATTCATCAGAATCAGGCTAAGGACTCTTGATTTACACCTCTCCAGGGCTTTCTTCCCTCAAATTCATGAACGCTTCACAAGTTATCTCTTCTAGTCCCTCCCTGACATTTGAGTGTAACAGACTGAAAAGCAACAGTATCTTGAAAAACAGAAGTCTGTCTTGTCAAAGTAAATCAGGTCAAGGAAGTGCAAAAAGCAAGAGAATTCTAAAAATAATGCGAAAATACGAGTGCTTTTCAATACCTCTGCCAGTTATCACCAACCCAACGTCCACCTTCCTCCCACACATTAAACTTTCTTCCAGATGACAAAAAGACTTCATGCTGCTTTTTTCAGTCTCTACTGGTACCTTTAACTGGGATTTTTAGCTCCTTCTGGTGCATGCCAGAGTTTGGAAGTTCTATTTACTTTGGCAACGCCTACAAAGATAAATGGAAGATATCAACAAGTCATTTGGTGCCTTCGGATGTGGCCTGGCCTATCGTTCCACCTGATGTTTTACTACTAAATACAACTGGTCTTTGGCAACAGTGAAGCAAAAATTTTGATCCAAACAAGCCACCATCTCCCATCAAAGTATACCCCACGGTATCCCATCCAACCATAGGGAAATTAAAGAAAAATCGCTATATGACCTTTGACAATTCTCCCATCAGAGGTAGGATTTTTGTCCCTTCCTGTCTTTGTCCCCTCCCCTTGAATCCGGGCAGATTTGTGATTTACCTGTAACTCCAACAGAATGTGGTATAACAGAAGCTGTAAGACTTTGAAGGCTCAGTCAGAAAAGATGATATAGCATCTGCACTATTCACTGGGATACTCACTTTTAGAGGTCTGAACCACCGTGTAAGAAGTCCAATTCCCTTGAGACTGCCATGCTGTTAGAGAGCCCAGGTCACATGGAGAGGCCACATGCAGCCATTCTGGTAACAAGCACAGCCAAGGTCCAAGCTGATGGCCAGCATCAACTGCCACACTTGTAAGTGAAGGTGCCATCCCATGAGTCCAAACTCAGTCATAAAGTACCCCCTATCCATTAAGGGGCGAGACAAGGCATTCCCACTGTGCCTTGTCTGCAATTCCTGACCCACAGAATCCATTGGCTTAATAAAATGGTTGCTTCAAGCTTCTTAAATGTTACATTAATTTGTAAACAGCAATAGCAACTGGAACAAATAGTGCAGTAACGTGTTGAAAGTCAAACAGGCCTGCATTTAAATTCCAGCTCTAGCTCTTCCATGAAGTTAGCAAGCTCCTCAACCTTGCTGAGCCTGTTTCTGATCTCTAATACAGCTTTTGTGAGAAATCAACTCACCTGTCAGGAAACAGTACTCCTCCCATAGGTGTTTGATGCTTTCTCCCCAGCCACTCCTCTTATTCCCAGTTCTGGTGAAACGATTGCTGTCAGTGTAGCTAATGAAACAAAGCTGTTATCTTTCATCTGAAACCTAATTCTTTATTCAAATAAAGAGCAGCTGAAGGAATGGCTTATTCAAATAAGGATTGAAAAAAAAGTTTTTTGTCATTTTGGTCATCTGACAAGAGGGACTTTGGTCAGTGTTGAGATTTGCTTCATTATTCTAATTAGAAGCCAGCTAAAAGCCAGTCTCCTATGGTCTTGCTAGATTGTAGTGCCTCTCAGATTTCAGTGCAGGTATGAATCACCTTGGGATCTTGTTAAAATGCAAATTTTTATCCAATGGGTCCTGAGTAAAGCCTGAACCCCTTCATTTCTAGTGAGCCCCAGGTTATGTCCACATTGCTGCTCCACCAACACGCTGAGCAGCAAGGTCCTAAAAGACTCAATGAAACCTAGTACTAATTATTTAATGACTGATCCTACCTCCCTACTCTACAATAATTCATCTTCAACTTCCCCCAGATTAGCCCAGTATGTTTGGTGGCTGTCAGATCCAGACAAGGGCAGGTCACCTAGCTTCAAGCTGACTACAAAGTCATTTCCATCTTCAGCCTTCTTTTACAAGGGCCCTACAACTGCCTAACATGTTCTCCCCCCCTCCACCACCCACTCATTTTCTCATGCATTCTTCACCAGAACCTATGAGCAGGGATGATTCTGCTCTTTCATAGTTAAGAGAGGGTGAAGGAGAGCCCCAAGTGTGGCACTAGAATCCAGATCTTCTAACCTTAGGCAAGCAGACATCAGTTTACTATTGGGGTGCAACTAAACAGTGTCACCATGCCACATCTGGTCCAAGTGTTAACAGGCCTATTGTCTGGTAGCTATTTGGGAAAATACATTTAAATGAGAAAGTACGAGAGAGTCATCTCTACTCTCTTATGTAGCCTTAGGTACAGATGTGGGGAGCAGGGCAAGGGGAAGAAACATATTGAGCATTTACTACATGCTGAGTGTTCTACTATATGCTTTTCCTGCCTTATACATTGTAATGCTCCTAAGACTTTCTAAGATAGATGTTGTTAACCTCAGTTTACAAATAAGGAAACTGAGGCTCAAAACAATTAAGTATAATAAATTCACGCAAACTCTCCCAGGAAGGAGTAATGGAGCAGGCTTCAATGTAGGCATATCTGACTCTAAATCTATAGATCCCCCTTAGTATCTCTTGTTCCCAGGCATAATATTATATTGATGTACTGTATCGGTCAGTGAACTTGTGCAGATTTGATGAATTGGCTAATTTATTGAGAAACTAGTTGATAGTACTGGTAAGGGTCAATGTATCATTTGGCCAAGTCAATCCACAGTTTCCCAGAGGACTTCCATGGGTTCAATTCTGCCTATAATTGAAGTGACTTCTGCTCTCGGGCAGTTTGTGCAATAGGAGAACTATACTGGTTCACCGATTCTGCTGCTTAGAGCTCTGTTAAGATGATCTCGCTTGTTGAGCTTGGCTGCTAGAGATAGAGATTCTGGGTAAAGGCAGAAGACCTATGGGCATTGAAAGCCTTGGAATTCAAATGAATTTGAATCTTTTTATTCTGAACTGAAGTCTCAGTATATTCTCACTGGAGACCAAGACTAGATGTTAACTGTGAACCATTAAAGGGAGAAAGAACAACTTTAGCCTAGAATTAAATAGAAAACAAGTCAAGATTTATGTACACTCACTGCAAGATGGCAGCTTGTTGTGGGACTTCTCAATGGCAAGGAGAAATAGAGCAGTAGATGGTCTTATTTATACCAAGACCATGTGTGTCTTTCATTTGATCACTGTTTTGCGTTTCAAGTAACAGACTCAAGCTAGCATACAACAAGGAGAATTGATTATAACGAATCAGGAGTACTTTATATAATGCAATGACAGGAAATACAGATGAGCCACGTAAGAACTAGAAAATCTGTGAGCTGCTGGCCCCTTTGTCTATCCAGCTGTTGTCTCTCCCTGCAGCCACATGTCCTCTTGTCTCTGCCAGAAAATTTACTACATTTTTCTTTCTCTCTTTCTCTCTCTCCCCTCTCCCCTCCCCACTCCCCACTTTCTCTGCAAAGCTCTTCCTTCCTGAAACCTCATAACATCAATTTGCATGGAGCTCTGCATTGCCATGGTGCCAACTCTAGTTGCAACATGACCTTACAGCTCCCCTGCCCATGACCATCTGACAACATCTGGATCTCTTGGTTCAAATTCTGAAGAGAGAATTTGATATTCAGTTCAGGGCCAGTTATGACAGAGAGTTAAAGTCACCTCCTACAAACATCATTCTATCCTTTCTGGAGTCTAGAGTGGCAAGTGGGGATTGGGAAGGCACTTTCAAAGAAAGGAGCATGACCTTAGCAGACTTCCAAAATATACCTGCTATGTACCTGAGGGGATGGGAGTAGAAATAACCAAAACAGAATCTAGCCAAAAACCCCAAAGAAGTATAAACAGAACAGAAAAGATAAAGTCCAAAATACTCCCTCAAGTATTTACATTCTATAGCTTTTCTTCTCTTTTATACAAACTGTCTTTGCATATGCAGTACAGGTTTCACTCCACAACTCTCAGACTCAAACCTGGGTTTGAGTGCCAGCTGTGTGTCATTGGCCTTCATTTCTTTATCATTAAAAAGAAGATCAATAAAATCCATATAATGATGATAGTCTTTCTTCCTGCTCACTAGAATTGTGAGGGTCTGCTATGTGCCAAGCTCTGTCCTCAGCTCAGGAGACTTGATCTATACCCAGAGAAGCTAGCATAATTACAGAGCATACAGGCCAGTTAAGTAAGTATTCTACTGCAGAGTTTTTCAAAGTATGGTCAGGTGACTCCCCATAGCATATGATGGAGCAATGGGACTCCAACATATGGTACCTAGGAATCTCCTGGGTTCCTACTTAAAATGCAGATTTCTTGATCTCACCCTAGATAGACTAGGTCAGAAGCCCTGGGGTTGGAGCTCAGGAAGATGTATTTTAAACAATCCTCCAGGTAATCCTACAAGTGCAATGTGTAAGAACCACTGCTTTATCTCATGAGAAATGTCACAGATGAGGCCATGCTGTAGTCACAGAGAAACTCCCTGCATAAAGGTGTTCAGAAAACTTCCCCAAGGAGTGACATTTGAATTGAGTGTCAAATGTGTTTACCAAGAAAAGAATGGGGATAAGAGAACTCCAGGCAGAAGGAAAAGCAAAAGTTCAGAAGCATGAAAATCATGGCAGGTTTGAGGGAAGAGAGAATAGATCATCTAATTAGAATATAGAACATTTCTAGAAAGAATGGCAAGACATGAGACTGGAGCCAAACCAGGAACAGCCAACTATGCAAGGTTGGAAAGAATAAAATATTCAAGAGGTCCTCTAAGACAATTTTTCTGACATTTTTTTTAATATCTTTTTTTCTGGAATTCATTTTCTCTGCTACTGCCTTGACCCACAAAAGGCCTCAAGAATCTCAAAGTCACTGTCCATCTAACAAAATTGTTGAAATAAAATAGAGACAGAGGGCCTGGAGCTGGTTACATCAAATGCCCCTTATGAGAAGGAGAATTGAAAAGCATCCCGGGATCTGTCAGCTCCCAGAGCCATTTTCCACAGAGAAGGAGTGAGGCCAAGGAAAAAGAAGCCCACTCTTCTACCATCTTTGGAAAGATAGAACCACACAGAGGATTGCCTTAGCCAGAGTCATTCCTGTGCTAGCCGAAGTCCAAAAGCTGTTTGTTTCCCTGCCAGACAGAGGAGGCTGGGAGTCTCTAAAAACATTACCCAGCCAGGAATCTCAACCGACCTTAAGCCAAACTTGCCTCTGCCTACTTTCCTCTCAGGGCCTGGCATTTCCATTTCTAAAGTCTTCCAAATAGTCATGTGCAGTTAGATTAAGGGCAAAAACCCATACCCAGAAATGTTCTTTCTTTCTTTTTTTTTTTCTTTTAATATCAACAGGGACAATTTGCTTTTAAAATAGTCACCTGAGGTGTGATTGACAGGAAATCACTACTTGTCATTTCCGGCTCCATGGGAAATGTCATTCAGTCAAACTTAACTAAGCCTTTTATTTCCCATATTTGCTCCCTCATGAATTGGAGCCTGTCAGCCGCCCATTCGAGAAACAACACAGAGCCCAAGTGTCCTGTGGTATTTTCCATAGCGCAAGCCCTCCAGCCTCGCAGATTACATTTTCAGGCCTCTTTGTTCTCTCTCCATTAAAAGGTATCCCTCCGAGAGCTGCACGTCCGACCCTATTTAGGAACCATTATGTAGAACAAAGTGTAAGGGCTTAATTTTCTGCTTTTCCCTCTCCACACCTCTTCTATCCACCTCCTCCGCCCAGCAATACCACAGGAAACCCAGGCTTCCTAATAGAACCAAGTAATTTTCTGAGGTTCCAATATTTTCTCTCACACACTTAAACGATGTTTCAGAAACCGGCTTTTAGGGCCGGCAGACACAGGTCCCGACTGACAGCCTGAAGATGCACATGATCAAGGGCAGGGTTGGGCCTCCCAGGGCTCACGTGCAAGACTAGGGCTTTGGAATCACAATGATCAAGATTTAAATTCTAACTCTCCCAGGTACTAGTCATTTCACCTGGATTAATCCGTTTTCTTAATGAAACCTCAATTTTCTCACCTGTCATATTGAAAGGAAACTAACATTCGACCAGTTGTTAGTGTGAGAAGTAAATAAAGTAACAGTGGCAGACATGGTTGGTTGTCATTCTCAAATTTATTATCCTGTGGCACCTTCTACCTTAGAGGCTGGAAGAACGCAATACTTTCCTGGTGCCCCTTTCTGCAGGAGCAGCCAGATGACAGAGTGCTAGGCAGTGCTATATAAGCAGAAGTCTGAAAAGAGTTCCTGGAAATTTTTCTGCTTTCCTAACAAAGGGGAGGGGTGAGACTGACTCTTTCCCCTACTTTTTTCTCCCTGCTTTGAGCAAAAGCAGTGGTACGTGGAGGTGCAGAGACATCACATGACCAAGAGACTCTGTTACCTGGCCCAATGTCATCAAGACACTGAAGCCGTACTTAAGCCACGTAATTCCAGATTTTTCATTATGTGAAAAAAAAAAAGTGTCTCTTCCTTTAAGCCACTGCAACTTCAGTTTTCTGTTTCTTGCTACCAAATTCATTCCTAACTGATATGTGTAAGTGTTGTATATAAAGCAGCTACAGAGGTCACTGGTATTTGATAAATATTAGTTCTATCCTTGCCTCTTGCTCCATGTGTCTTCTCCTCAAATATATCAAGTCCTAATTTATACCACTGAATTATTCATATTTAGAGTAGGATCTGGGCCTAGGACATGGGTCCAGACTGGCTTTTGAGGCCTCTGTAAAGTTTCTTCCATTTCAACCATGTGTACACTGAGAGACTCCCAATTAAGGAGAGTCAAGCTGGCTGGTCACACTCCTCAAGAGTGCCGAGTGTCCTACCCCCAACCACTCTTCTCTCCATTTCCTGCCTTCTCTCATGCTCTTCCCCCGGCCCCCTTCTTTCAGTCTGCCTGAATCTTCTCCATCCTCTATGCCTAAGGGCAGCCCCACCCAGCCACAGCCAGGGGAGGGGAGAGGGTTGTGTGGCACAAACGTGTGGCCCAGTTTGGCAATGGCGATGGGCAGATGGGAAAGCAAGGCTAGTCCAGGGCGCCCTTGGAAAGCAGGAATACGGACTTTCTATTGTCAATGATAAAAAACAAAGCTCCACAGGGCAGATGCAGAGCAGTCATCAGGACTCACTTTGGCTCTGGTAGTCAGGAGAACAAACAAGCTGGAGAACCAGGTCACACAGGGGGATACCAGGGGGCTAGAAGAGGCAGTCAGGGATGACAAAAAACAGAGGCAGGAAGCACGGTATAGACAGTGGCCCCAGAAACTCCACAAGGTCCCTGGTCAAAAGAAGAAGAATTGAATTGGCCAAAATTCTGAAAGACTTTGTTCCCCACCTGCCAGTCCTTGGCGTGGGTGGAGGGTGCCCAGGTAAGCAATGAAGGGTGAAAGGACATTCCACAACAGCCCTCAGGTAGGATTCCTGGGGAACGCCAGCAGCAGCCATACCGACCTGGCTGTGCTCTTCTTGGGTAAATTGTGACACCTGCTGGCCCGTGGCGGAGAAAACCCTGGCTTCACTCCAGTAACGCGTTTCCTGGTGCTGTTGTGCAAATGGCTCCCAGATGCACACGGCTCTTGGCCGGTGAGATATTGTGCATCTTTGAGTTCCTGTGACCACAGTTGTCTGGAAGGACAATGGAAGTCACCAGAAGGCAGGCCACTGTGACAGGAAGGTGTCACAGAGAATGGACTGGGCACAAAGAGATTTGACTTCAGGTTCTGTCTCTGCCTCTTTGTGGCCTGGAGACATTAAATAAATCACTTCGGTTTTATTGTTGTTGTTGTTGTTGTTGGTTATCTTTTCAAAAGAGTACATTTTCGTATTCTTCCTACCTTACAGTTTTCTGTGTAAGGAGTCAAATGAGACAGGCTAATTGAAGCAACAAATGTAGTTTTCAATTTTTCAACAATTATTTAAGCAATACCATGTGCTAAGTACCAAACTTCTGGAACTACACACAAACACATACATGTACATACATATACACGTATATATGCATTGTAGTAGTAATACAAAAGTGAGTAATAAACTACCATTCCCATCTTGGAGGAGACATACATGTAAACCAAAAAATCCTGTTCTCTTTGCCTGAAACTATCCTCCTTCCACAACTCATCCCTCTAGTCTCAGCCCTCAAGTCACCTCCTCTGGGAAGCCCTCCTTCCACCCTCACCCTAGTCTAGCCAGGCCCCTCGTGATACTCTCAGAGCAGTCCTACCATTCCTCATAAGCACAGAGCCGCAAGTGACTGAAGGGCTCAAATCCCAACACGCTCTCACAGACTATGGGACCCTGGGCAAATTTCCAAGCATCGCCAAACTGTGGCATCCTCTCCTGTAAAGTGGGGATGATAATACGCACTTTCTAGGGTTTTAATAAGGATTAAATAAAATGGCATGCACAAAGCACTTAGAAGAGTACCTGGAAAAAATTAAACTCTCAATAAATGTTAGTTTTACTATCTGTGAAATGTTTAGTTTAATGTCCATTCCTCCTACCAGACTATTAACTTCAAGAAGCAAAGGCCCTACTCATTTTGTTCATGCCATATCCCCTGTGCCTAGCACAGTGTCTCGAAACCTAAATTTTTTCCTCTAAAATGCAAATAATCATAACTACTTCATAGGTATGTTGTAAAGATTAAAGGTGATAATGTCTCCAGTCAACAGTAAAGCAATTAGCATATGACCGAGCACATGTTCAACTGATATTGTTGTTATGAATACTATAAATGAAGTTAGTACAGTGTTTAGAAGTAATATAGAAAAGGTGGTAATTAATTTTACCTGGGAACAGGGAAGGTCTTGGCTAGAGGAGAGGGGTGCTTGAGCAGGGTTTTAAGGGATGAAAACAGACGCCATCAACCAACACCTGTCAGCCCCCACAAAGTGGAAAACTCCACGCTCAGTTGTTGTCTATACAGATAAATATAACTCAGTCCCTGCCCTCCAGGAGCTTACACTCTCATAAAGGAGAATATCTCTTCCTACAGCACAGGGTCCTTTGGGTACACAGAAGAGACCCCGAAATACCAGGTTGGAGAAGGCTTTCAGGAGAAGGTGACGTGGAGCAGGGAGGGGAGGACAGTGAGGAGTCAGCCAGGCTGTGAACCCAGAGGACATCTTGGGCAGAAGGAACAGTAGTTGAAAGTAGAAATATGGGGGAACCACAAAGTGTTCCGCTTAGTTCAGGCTTTGGGTACCTGAGCCGGCCTGGAGAGAACGGAGCTGGAGAGAGAGGTCAGGAGCCAGGTAATGAAGGGCCTCTCAAGAAGAAATCTGGATTTTATTTAATAGGCTATCTGAGTAGCTGAAAAATTTCAAAAAGGTGGGGAGGAGTAATATTGCATTTGCATTTTAGAGAAGTCATTCTAAAAGGACAGTCAGACAGCAGCTGAGAGATTAGTCCAGAGAATTTGAAAGAGTCCAGACAGGCAATGGCAGACATGTTGAGAGAGAGTCATGAGTGAAATCAAGATATATTTAGGAAATACAATCAGTAGGACTTATGGATTAATCTGATGTGGGAAGCAAAAAGGAGCAATGATCTAGAATTTGGTTTGGGTGACCAGGTGGGTTATGGAGCAATTCACTGATTCAAAGGTAACGGCAACAGCAAGTTTGCAAAGGAAAACGGCCAGTATGGTTTTGTACATATTTTTTTTCAGAGTTTCTATGGAGACCATATCAATCCTGTTCCTCGATATTATGTAACACATATTTCTTCCTGCACGGGGCACCCGCAGGTTTACATGGTCATCCCAAATCTTTGTCTTTCCATTTCTACCAACTCACATATTGATCCAGCAATGTCATTTGTTCCCTCCAGCTTCCCTAGGATTTTGTCACATCGTCAAGCTACCTACCTTCCTTGGCTTTCCCCTGGCCCACTAACCCCTCCACGGGGGTGACTCACACTATCAGGTAGCCATGTCTCCAGCCAGCAGTTTCATGAATAGAGCTGGAGCTCAGGGAGATGAGCCAGAAGTACACATCTGAGAGTAATCAGCACAGAGTTTGCATAAGCGCAGCGTTGAGAGCAGATGAACTCGCTCAGGGAGACTGTGAGAGGTAAGAAGATTTAGGCACACACGGAAGTCTAAGGAACAAGAACTGTTAAGAGCTTGGCAGAGGAAGAAGAATTGGCCAGAGACACAGGGACAAAATCACGAGAAACTTGAGAGCATTGAACGGCAGTGGTCAGGGACACCAAGTGCCACAGAAAAATCAGGACTGAAATCTAAATGTGGGAGTGTGGGTGCCTGAGTGGTTTCAGTGGACTTGTGGGAGCAGTTGAAGAGGAAGTGAGGAAGAGAAGATGATATTTTCCAAAAATTTTGTGTGTGAGAGAGATGGGGCAGTAGCTACCAGTGGAAAGAAAGTGTTTGGGGTTTTTTCCTTGAACATTTGTATGAAGTGAAGCAGCATGAAGTGCTATATCACAGCATTCGAGAGCTCGAGTCCTAGAGCCAGACTCTCAGAGTGCAAGTCCCAGGTCCACACAGAAGCTGCACAACCTCGCGTATGTTCCCTGCCTTCTCGTGATCCCATTCTACTCACCTGTAAGGTGGAGATAACAGCAACACCAACCATATGGAGTTGTTGCAAGCATTAAGTAAGCTATGAGAGCCACACTCAATAAGTACTGGCTGCTCCTGTTGTTGATATTCCTATTTGATAAAAGGAAAACACCATGCAAAGGAAGTTATTGAAGATACAAAAAAGATAAGGAATCAGTGATGGAGCAAAGTTCCTGAGGAAACCGAAGGAGACAGAGCAGAGCACGGAGGGAGAGCTTGGCCTTGGACAGGAGGGACCCCCCCATCCCCTGCCTCTCGCTTCCACTGAGACAAAGTCAGAGGAAAGCACCAGTGGGCTTCAGATTCAGACACATTTGTCTTAGAGAAGCAGGGTATCAGAAGCTGAGAGAGCCTTTATTTTTCTCTGTGGAGTAGCAGACAAGGTCATCTGAGAAGGAAGAAGGAAGTGGTGAGATTGGGTGAGGGCTAGTGCCAGAAGTGTGGGCAAGGGCTGACATCGCTGCTATGGAAGGGGGTGGTTCTGGGGAGGGTCTGAGAGCCCCCAGATCACCAACACATGTATTTCCTTGGTGCTCTCTCCACCCTGTGAAGGAGTGGTGATGGCTATTGTTTGGACTGCTCCACGGTTGAGACTTTGCTGAGAGGCTGTGACAGGAAGTTAAAGGGACAGGGACACAGAGTGGTAAAGTGGTGAACCAGGAAGTCCAGACTGGAAGGGAGGAGCATAAAGATAGGAGGAGAAATAAACAGGAACATCAAAGGAACCGGGGTCTCAATGAGTAGGCACATTGAAATAAAGGAATGACAGATGGGAGAAAATGAGCCGGCAGCCAGGGAAATCAAAAATATTAATAGTGTACTAATGGTTAATTTTATATGATAATTTGACTGGGCCACCAGATGTCCAGATAGCAGGCGAAGCATTATTTCTGAGTGTGTCTATGAGGGTGTTTCCAGATGGGAGTAGCATTGGAATTGGTGGACTCAGTAAAATAGGTTTCTTCTCCAGTGCACATGGGCATCAGTCAATCCACTTATGGCCGGAATAGAACAAAAGGCAGAAGCAGGAGAGATTCTTCCCTTTTTTCTGCCTTGCTATTTGAGCTGGAACATTTCATCTCATCTTCTCCTGCCCTCAGACTGGGATTTATACCATCAGTTCCCCTGGTTCTTAGGCTTTCAGAATCAGACTGAATTATAACACTGCTTTACTGAAAGTCCCCAACTTACAAACCATGGAACTTCTCATCCTCCACAATCACACGAGTCAATTCCTCATTTTACACGCGCACACACACACACACACACACACACACACACACATACACACACGCACTAATACAGTGAGGTGGATTAGAGAGGGCCACAAATTCTTTGCTATTGCCCCCATTGACAAATGGAGTCTAATATCCCTACATTTGAACCTGAGCTGTGCAGAATGATTAGCCTGACCAATAAAACGGGGCATACATGACAATTTGGGGCTACATAGGCTCGTCATGAGAAAGAAGCCTTATAGCTTCCACCCAGAACTCTTAAAGCACTTACTCTTCAAGCTCTGAGCAGCTAAATAAGAAGTGCAGCTATTCTGAGGTCACCGATGCTGGGGAGATCACGTGGAAAGGCCATAAGGAGAGATCCTGGGATACAAGAAGAGAGAGATACCTGGCCAGCCCTCTGCTGTTCTAGGCACAGTTATTTGAACAACCCCAGCTGAGGCCCCAGATATCATGAAGCAGAGACAAGTTGTCCTGCTGAGTCCTGACAAACTTGTAGATTCATGAGCAAAGCAAATGATTGCCGTTTGGGGTAGCTTATTATGCAACACTAAATAACCAGAACAATTGGAGGTAAACTTTTGGAGGTGACTCAGTCTAAGCTTAAGATGAGAGCCAGGGAATGACCACGATGACATGAGTTGCTGAAGAAGATGAATATGAAAATCACTGGTGTCAACAGTGCCATGTGGGGAAAAAGGAGCCCTCACTCAAGATGCAGAGGGAACCAGACCAGAGAGATGCAATAGAAACTTGTCAGAATGTGCAAACTCCTTAAGAGAATAGTTTTATTCTCAGGCACTATAGAAATATCTATTTTTATTTGAACACAATAGGTATCTAACTGTGCAAACTGGTCCCAAAGAATATACTCAGCAACTATTTACAGTGTATGATGTTGTTGCCCTAGGTGATCACTCTACAAACTTGAAATGATAAATTACATTTCTTTAAAATGATATTCTTAAATATAGATGTCCTATTACTCAACTGATCCACCACCTCCCTCTCAACTCCCATGTATTGCCACATATAGTACTGTTTCTCTCTTGTGATGAAAAACATTCAACAAGTTTGTTGAATGAGCATCTGCTATGTGCTAGGCTCTGTGTTCAGTGCTGGTCTTAGATCTGTGCTAGTCAAATAATGCCCATCTTTTGGGATTGTAATAAAGGTATTTATCAAGCACTTAATATAGCCCAGGCCCTGTACTATGCACTTTACAAGACTTATCTCATTTAAAAAACAACAAATAGGTACCATTTCGGTTGAGGTTCAAAGAGAGACCACTGCAAATACAGAAAGTGATTTGTCACAGAGATTTGATCTTATGCAATTGCAGAAGCTGATTGGCACAGCACCTGATGCTGGAGTGTGAAGTCCTCAGAGAAGGCAGTCAGAAATGGAAGACAGATGTAAAATGGGGGAGAGCAAGACTAAGCTGGAACTCATGAGGATGGTCAGCATTTTTTGTTTTTTTTTTTTTTTTTTTCTGGTCTTGGTGGTAAGTGTCCTGCAGAAGCGAGGACCCTTCCTCCTGCTGCTAAACAGATCCACCTGGCAAAAGAGTCAGAGTAGCATAAGGAAGACCCAGAGGAGGGGAGAGGTGTTGCTGACCTAGTCCCTACTTCCTGCCATCCAGGTAAACCAATAGGTGTGCAGACTACAAAGCTGCTGTTGCTCTTGGGGCCCCATACCACTTAACCAGAAGCGGACAAGAAAGAGAATTCTGGGAAATACAGTTCTGTCTTGCCAAGTCAACAAATTACAAGTGGCCACAGATACTATTCAGACAGTAATGATGAGTACATACTATTATCACTGCAGTTTTAACAAAGGCAGAAACCTAGGCTCTGGTCGGATAGACTCCAGTCTGTTGCCAAAGCCTGTGCTCTGAGCCATCACATGGCAGCATTCTTTGCCTCTACTGTAAGAAATGTCATAATGGTGGGCAAACAATAAATCACCTGGATTTTTATAGCCCTCAGTGTGGCCTATGCATGACCAATGTCATCTGTCAGCCACTATGGGTACAGAACCTAGGGTCCATGAGCTTTTTAGAGTCCTATAAAAGAGGCCTGACAATGAAAATATATTGGCCCCCAAATACAAAAACTTAAGATTAATATGCACTTAATTATATGTCTTCAAATCTTTGATTCAGCTACAACTTACTATGTGAAATTTTAAATAAAGTTTATATCATGTAAGATTTATATGGATTAATGTGCTTGATATAATGTAAAATGACAACTCAAACTAAGAGACCTTGGACCTACCAATTTTCTTCTGGACAGAGGAAAATTTGGGACAGCCTGATGTTGTTAAAAGCTATTTCAGAAACTGAATCTGGGGCAGACACTGCAGTCTCTTCTTCCATGGTGTAGAATTGCAGACGTGCAGAGTAAAGGAAAAGCACTACCTGATATTCACTAGGGATATATATAAAATGAATTGAAAATGGACAGCCTGAGTCCTGGAACATTGTCCACCTTGCTGATGTGTCAGGAACATTTTAAAGATATCTCTGCAGATGATGAATGAGAAAAGAAACCAGAAATATACAGATTAAATTTAGCAACAGATTGAATTGCGCTCACCAAGATGTCTGCCTCTCTGCCTGGTCTCTCTTTCCTCCCAGCTGAGGCTGCAGGACACCTAATCACAGAAGGCGGCCTTCTAGTGAATTCAATTAGCCAGAGAGTGCCTTGCATGAGTTAATGGATAAGAGAAATAGAAACAGACATAACTTCTCCACAGAAATGGCCATGAGCAGTGTGAGAAGGATTCAGCACTGGGCCAGGCAACACTCCTCCTTCTTTGGGAGCCAGATATTCCCACAAGTGCAGCAGCTCCACATCCCAGGTTGAGGGGAGACGGGAGCGGTTAGCTCTGAGACAGAACCAGACTCTTTGGTTGGCTTCCCGCTGTTACTCTATGAATTAGTATTAAACGTGTTTTGAGGACAGGATTTGTCTTAGGAGTTTTACAGAGCTTTGCCCTGAAAGAATATGTGAACGTGTTGGTTTGCATTTCGAATGCTGTTACACTCGGAAGGGCATCTCTCAAAGGCAGTAGCGGCTGTATCCCACGAGGCGCCGCGTTTCTCAGACCTAAGGAAT
>CAUYSK010013365.1:0-26539 GCA_963575035.1 Avahi laniger
GGGGGGGATGAACATGTGGAGTGCAGAGGATTTTTAGGGCAGTGAAACAACTCTGCATGATGCTGTAATGGTGGATCCATGTCATTAAACGTGTGTCCAGACCCATAAAATGAACACCACCAAGAACAAATCCTACTATAAACTAGGACTCTGGGTGACAATGATGTGTCCATGTAGGTTAATCAATCAGTGGAAAAGGCTGTGCATTCATGGAGGAGGGGGTATATGGGAAGTCTCTGTGCCTTCCACTCCATTTTTCTGTGAACTTAAAAAATAAAGTCTATTTTTAAAATAGGCACATTACATATAGGGAACAAAAATAATAATGACCATCAGAAGTAACTGCAGGGCAGAAGACAGTCAAATAGATATTTTTTAAGTGCTGGGATAAAAAAAAACTGTTAAGTTTTTCTTATTCAAAAAATTTCTTCAGAAGAAAATGGACTATTTACAACAATAATAATATGAATGTATTGTGGAGTTTATTACATATGTAGAAATGTATCTGACAACGATAGGATGGAAGGCTAACAGAAAAACAAAGGATGAAAGCGAGAAATGAAGGTATAATATTTTAAAGAATTTCATCTTATGTGAGCAAGTATACTCTTATTCAATAAGTTAATGATGGATATTATAAACTATAAAGCAACTACGAAGAGAATAAAGATAATATGTATAGGTAATAAGCCAATAGATGAGATAAAAATGCAATATTTAAAAATACACAATTCAAAAAAAGACAGAAAAAAGGAACAAATGGACAAAAAGTAGACAATAATGGCAAGATGGAAAATTTAAGGCCAACTACTTTGATAACTAAAAAAGAACTAAACTAAAGGGCAGAGAAGACCATGCTGAATTTAAAAAACACCCCCAAATATATGTTATCTATAAGAAACACATTTTTAATATAAATCCCAGGAAGATAAATAGTAAAAGGATAGAAAAATATGTATCATGCAAACACTAATCATAGATTATAAGAATTGTTTCATTAACATCAAATAAGGTACACTTCAGGAAAAGAAATACTTCTAGAAATAAGGAAGGGTATTTCATATTAGTAAAAGCATACATTCATCCAAAAGACATCCATCTCCTACGGATCTAATTCTGCCGCCCCCCACTGAATTTGTATATTGAAGCCCTAACTCTCAGTGTGACTGTATTTGAAGATAGGTCTTTAGGAGGTAATTAAGGTTAAATGAAGTTGTAAGAGTGGAACCCTGATCTGAAAGCATTAGTGTCCTTGTAAGAAGAGGAAAAGAGAAAGACCTTGCTTTCTTTGCATGCATGCACTGAGCAAAGTCTATGTGGGCACACGGTGGGAAGGCAGCCGTCAGCAAGCCAGGAAAGGAGCCTTCACTACAACCCCGCCATGCTGCCACCCTGATCTTGGACTTCCAGCTTCCAGAACAGTGAGAAAATAAATTTCTGTTGTTTAAGCCACCCGGGCTATGATATTTTGTTATGGTGGCCCAAGCTGACTAAGGTACTGTCTTAACTGTGCATGTACATAAGAGAGCTTCAAAACACATGAGGCAAAAACTGATAGAACCAAAAGGAGAAACAGACAAATCCACTATTGCAGTGGGGGATTTCAACACCCAACAGATAGAAAATCAGCAAGGACAGAGAAGACTTGAACGACACTATCAACCAGCTTGACCTAATTGATATTTATACAACATTTCATCCCCCATTGCAGACGGCACATTATTTCCACGCACAGACCACATGCTGGATCATAAAACAAGTCTCATTACATTTAAAAGGGCTGGAAATCATATCAAGAATATCCTCTGACCACAGTGGAATTAAAGTAGAAATAAATTACATAAAGATGTCTGGAAATCCTCCAAATATTTGGGAGTCAAACAGAATACTTATAAAAATTCCATGAGTCAAAGAAGAAATAACAAGGAGAATTAGACAGTCTTTTGAATTGAATGATAGTGAAAACACAACCTGTCCAAAATCTCAGGATATAGCTAAAAACAGTGCTTAGAGCAGGGGTAGGAAACCTGTGGCCTTCTAGGTTCTTAAGTGTGGCCTTTCGACTGAATCCAATTTTTACAGAACAAATCCTTTTATTTTTATTAATACATTTTGTTCATCTTTTACATTTTTATTTTATTTTTAAAATGAATGTATTTAAAATACCAAAGAATAAAATATATTTCAATGAAATAATCCTCCCAGACGGACTGGCACAATTAGGACATTAGTAAGCCATAAGGGCTAAATTGACAGCTGCTATGCTCATGATTTAGTTCTAACTTGCCCCACCTGACTGGCACCACTACCGCAATGAGGCTGGTTGGCGAGAGTTTATGGGGATCGAGTACACCAGTGTCTTATCAGCTTTTGACAATGGTCCACTCTGTGTCTGTTTAAAGTGGAATTTGTGAATAGTTGCACAGCTCCACAGTATTTTTTAATTCTGTCTGCTTAACACCCCATCATGTCAAAGAAAACCAAGAGAACACTGAAGGAGGAAAACATATTTTTAAATGAAGATTGGGCATTGCAATATTATCTTGTTTCTGATAAAGATAAGATGATAAGCTTGCTTTGTGATACTGCAACATCAACATTAAAGACATTCAATGCTCATCAGCATTATAAAACTCATAAGGACCACAAATATTTTAAATGAGAGGGAGAGGCACAAAAGGTTGTATTGTAGAAATTAAAAGATGAAAAGCAAAAGCAAAGACAATTCTTTCAAGCAGCAGTAAGACCTAGAAATAATGCCACTGAAGCAATATATAAAGCAGCTTATATAATCAGGGGGGAAAAGGAAGCTATTCATTGCTGTGGAAATTGTGAAAGAATGCATTGTTGAAGTTGTAGGATGCTTAGACCCTGATAATGTTTCAAAGTACAAACAGTTGCCTCTTTCAAGGAGAACCATAACTGATCGGCAGCATGAAATAGCTTTCAATTTAACAGAATAACGCCATGCAATACTTCAAAAGGAAAACATATATTATTCAATCACTTTGGATGAATCAACTGATACTACTGACTCTCCGCAGGTTTTATACTTCATTTGGGACATAGCAGAAGATATTCTTTGCTACAAAGAGTTACTTGCTTTGGGCACTCTTGAGAATAGAACACAGGAATAGATATCTTCAACAACTTTCAAGATAAATGTAGTGAAATTGGACTTAATTTGGTAAATTTAGTTAGTGTATGTACAGATGGTGCACTTTCCATGACAGGAAAACATGAAGGGTTTATTGCACAGATTAAAAAAAAGTATTAACATTAACAGATCCACATGCTCTCATTTCTTTCCATTGTATCTTGCATCAGCAAAATCTCTGTGCTAAAGCTACTATGTTAAATGAGACTTTGCAACAGGTATAAGTACTGTTAACTATATTCGTGCAAATGCAACATGGTATCATCGGTTTCCTAATATGTTAAAGTCGAACAATGAGGTAGGTATTGAGTGATTTGCCCTAGCATTCTAAAGTGTGTTGGCTATCACAGGGGACAGGTGTTAGCCAAAATTTTATCTTTGCAGGAAGAGATAGTTAAATTTTATGAAGAAAAGAATCAGCAATGTGATTTATTGAAAGAAGATTTCTGTAGGAATGCAGCATTTCTGAGTGCTTCAAGTCAAAACGACTTGAATATTTCTTTGGAAGGTAAAACTAAGTCTATGCATGATACATGGCAAAAAATCCAAGCATTTAAAAAAAGCTATCTTTTTTCAAAACAATTCTTCTTCAAAAGAAAATTTCAGATTAACATTTTCCCAAGTTAGCAAAGGTCATTGATGAGCAGGATGATATATGCAAATCATTTGAAGAATATGCAGCTATTATAGACCTAATATTACATAATTGGAGAATACAACGAAAGATTCACTGACTCTGAGAATCATAACATCACATTCAAAGTAGTATTTCAGCCTCACCAAGTTGATATCACCAAGGCACCTGAAGAACTACAGATGGAATTGATTGAGCTGTCAGCAGATGACATTTTAAAGTCATTGTTTGATGCTAAGAAAGATTGAATTGAAATATGGAAAAATGCAGTGGAAGACCCACACCTTCGGCAACATGTCTCCAAAACGCGTTCTTGCTTTTCAACCACTTATTGCTGTGAATCTACATTCTCCTACCTAACTCAAATCAAGATGCCCTTAAGGTCACTAATGACTGATGCCCATCTAGGTGATCAACTGAAACTGTGACCTCCATGCTGCAACCAAATATGCAAATGCTTTCCAACAAAAAGCAGACACACAAAGTCATTAAAAAGTTAGTTAACTTCAAAATTAACAAATAGTTTTCATTTTTTGAAATTATTAAGTACATAGAAGTTAGATTTTTACAAAGTAATGTACCTTTCTAAGTATATCTAATTGAAGTTTCTTGAATGTAGCCTTATTTGATTATAGCTAAATTAATTGGCCTTCCAACATGAAAAGGTTCCCTAATCCAGCTTAGAGGTAAACGCATGGCTTGAAATACTTAGATCAGAAGAGAGAAAGGTGGGTGGCAGCCAGGACCACAGCGGTGTGCCAGAGACGCTTTGGGAGAGGCTCGAGGGCAAGCACGTGAGGGGCAACTGGCCAGGGCAAGGCATCAGGCTCAGGTCCTGAGCAAACTGCCGGAGCTGGAGGAGTGTGTCAGAGCCGTGTGTGTGTGTGTGTGTGTGTGTGTGTGTGTGTGTTGCAAGGGTGGGGGACACTGACCTCCTTGAGCACCAGAGAATTCCTTCAACTGTGCTTTCTGCCTGAAAATGGAGTAATGCTTTTGGGTGTTCAATGTCACTCCCAAATGCCGGGAAAGCTCGAACAGCAGTGTGGCTGGTGCCTGCAGGGGAGGGTTAGGCCTGATGGAGGGTGGGCAGCTGAGACCTGAGGGTGCAGACTGGTGGGGACAGGGGGATCTGGGGGCCTCAGGCACCTGGCCCGGGAGTCTGTCTGAATTCCCACAGCCCCTGTCCTGGAACTGACTCCCTCAGCTTTCTCATTCTCTCTGGGTGGGGGCAGGCCCGAGCTGCTGTGTTCTGACCTCACAGTGAAATCTGAATAATTGATGGCCCAGCCTAATGTTTCGCCCAATTGTCATAAAGCAGGAAACACAAGCCCAGTGTGCGGCAGACCAGGCCCTGGACAAAGGGCTGTTTTCATCACCCCCTTTCCCGGGCCTCAGGTCTGCGTGGCTCTCTTCCCAGCACATGATCTGTGACAATCGTCCTGTGTTCTCCCACCCCTCCCTGGGGAGCCAAGGGAGGGATTATCCGGGAGGTGGCTCCCCCAGGGCGAGGGGGAGGGCTGCACACCCCACCCCCCAAGTGTGTCATCTGGAGCGTGTGCCCAGCTGTTGCTTGATATGCACTTGGAATGGCCTTCTCTTTGCCAAGGGCTGCCTGCAAGGCTGCTATAAATACAGAGCTCTTACCCAAACAAACAGCGCGGATGGGTCCTCAGGGGCCTGTGAGCTCCCAGCTCCAGCTCTGTGTGCTGGGGGGCGGGATATGAGGAGCAGGTTGGGGGGACATCCCAGGGACTCCCTGAGCCCCCAGGCAGGTGGGATAGAGCCCAACCCTGTTTGGATTTCTGGTGCTGGCATCTGGGGCTAGGACTCATTCATCACACCCACAAGGGAAAAAAACCCACAGTAAATGAACTTCAGACACACTCAGTCCCATGAGTGGGGGACAGGTGACAATCAGATCCTTCTGACCTGGCACCCAAGGCCATGACAGCATGTCTAGGCCAGAGTGGAGCAGCAGCACGAGGGTGTCAGTGCCAACCTGGCCATCACTGGAGGTACAGAAACCCGGCCCGCCGAGCAGGGTGTGGCTTGTGTTCCTTGTGAGGTTTCCCAAATCAGTCCTATGTACTATCTTGGACAATCACAGAAATTTTTGGTGAGCTCAAATTTAACATCTCCACCATCCCCAAGTTCATAGGACTGGACCCTGGAGTCATTTTTGTAGGTTGGGGCAAGGAGGAAAGGGCTGGACCTCTTCCTGATGATGATGGGAAGGTATTGGAAAGAAGGTGAGTTTCTCTGGCCAGTGGTGGGGAAAGTGCTGGCCACACATGGCAGCTTGCAGGGCGTTCTTGCCTTTGTCTGGTGAGAAAAGACGGGCAGAGCGCAGAGGGCTAGGTGGATCTGAGGGTGGGACGGAAGAGGTGTGCAAAATCAAGGTGCATGGCCCCTGGTTCTGAGAGCACGAATGATGTGTTTATCTGCTGTTCAATATCACAGCCCCTTCGGCTCAGGGATACCTGTGGGCGTGCTCAGACCCTCACAGGGCCCCAGGGCTCTGTCCCACTGGGAGGGAAGCGTGTGTGCCATGCCTGAGTCCCTGGCCCTGGGCGAGGAGGGGGCGGCCCAGAATGCCAACTGGGAGGCAGAAAGAAGAAGGAAAAGAACCCCCTCCTCTGCAGACGCTTTACTGTCCCATTGACTTCACTGACAAAACAAAAATTCAAAGATAAGCTTATTAAGAATCCCAAGAGGGTGACTGCAGAGCCCCAAACTGAGCCCTGGCCCCTCTGAGCGAACTGCCTGCCAGGTCTTCCTCCCGCGCTCCCAAGGCAAACCCGCCTCCCGCTAGGCACTGGAGGTCTGGGGCAAGCCGCAGCACAGAGAAGATGGGTGTGGAGGTGTCCGCCCCATCCTTTCCTCAGAGCCGCACGCCCAGCCCTGCCCGCTGGGACTAGGGTGATGGTGCACAGCGCGGCCTCCCCAGGAACTCTCCTCCGCCTCAGAGAAAGTTCTTGCCCCAGATCATGCCCCACGGGGTTGCCCGTGGCCAATGGCTCACGATGATATACTTGGTGCAGAGGCCCAGCCCCCTCTTCCTGCAGATGGGACTGCTCTGGGGGCCCAAGGTTCACGAGGGATGCAAGGGTGTCCTGGGCCCTTTTCTCCCTCTGCCCAATCCTGCCGTCCTCACTCCTCACAGGGCGGTCTCCCGGGGTGCTGACTCTAAGTGGGATGGCTGAGGGCCTGTCCTGCCGTAGGGGTGGCAGGTGAGAGGTGTGAGGGACCCAGAGCGGGAGGGCTAGGCTGCTGTGAGCACCGCTCAAAAGATGAGGAAGAGAAAGGTGCAATAACCTTGAAATATGCAAGCCAGAAGGCTTCTTGGAGCATTCAGGGAAATCCTAATTTCTAGCACTTGGGAGACTTGGGGGATGGAAGGGAGAGGGTGGATGGCTCAGAAGACGAAGCTTAGAAGTTACTCCTGAGTGTGCTGGCACTCTCGGCCGGGGTGCCGCATACTAGATCAGGGTCACAATGGGGAAGGGTTGGGGTCCTGAGACCTGGGCTGCGGAGTGTGGGTAGGGGGCAGGTGAGGACCTAGAACTTCCTGTGTACACACTTGGCCCACAGAAGTGACCACTCCTGGTAGGCATAGCACCCCCTCCCCCATCATTAAAGACCACACGATGGCCTGTACCGTGGCCGGCATCTAACAAGACAATGTCGCTTCTTTAGGACCGACCTCCACTATCCCTGCCCGCAGCCAGACTGATGGGAAGGGTCAGATCCCAGTGCAGCCCAACTGGGGAGGGGCTGGGCCTGCTCAGGGAGAGGAAGGTTTCTTTTGGTTTTTTTAAAATTGTGGTAAAATACACATAGTATGAAACCTACCATTTCTAGGTATATAGATGAATGGCATTAAGTACATCCACGTCACGTCAGTATACAACCACCTCCACAATATTTTTGCCTGCCTCAATTGAAACTCTGTATCCATTAAGCGCTAACTCTCCACCTCCCTCCCCCAGGCCCTGACACCCACCACTGTGCTTTCTGTCTCTGTGAATTTGACTGCTCTAGGCGCCTCATACAAGTGGAGTCAGTCAGCACTTGTATTTTTGTGGCTGGCTTATCCTACTCAGCATAATGTCCTCAAGGTCCATGTGTTATAGCATGTGTCAAAATGGGACAGGAGAGATTTTATGACAAAGAAGCTGCAGGCCCAGGCTGGACCAGGAAGACCAATAGCGGGTGTCTGGGCCTGGGTCCTGAAGATTCTGGAGCAAGGAGCGGGGAGCACAGGGTGAGGGAGGGTCTGTCAGTGTGGGTGCACTCTTGCTGGTGTGGACATTTATGCAGGCAAAGACCCCAGGAGATGGTGCTGCCAAGTGCTAGAATGACTCTTGGAACACCTGGGAAGGGATAGCCCAGGTCCAAAGTCCCTGAGTGAAGCAGGAAAACCCTGGAGGGGCTGATGGATCCCCTGTACACTAATATGACGAAGACAGCACTAGGGAGGGGGTGGCGCATTGTTGAGAAGCTCAGCGGTGCTGTCCTCTGAGGGTCAGGGCTGGCAGTAGAGGTTGCTACGGAGACCCCAATAGCAACGGGGATGATGACAGAGTCTCAGGGGAATAGAGGACAGATGGTGGCACTTAACTGTCAGAAGCAAGGTGGATGCAATTATCTCAGTGGGTGGCCATTCAGAGTAGCAGCTGGGAGCCTGCTGTGCAGAGAACCAAGGAGGTGGTTCCTAGAACCCAGAGTCCTCAGAGGTGGGCTGGGTGGGCAGTCAGCAAGGGCGTGGCTTAATTGTGCAAAAATGATAACCAGGATGGATGATCCGGAGGCTGAGGGCAGCCCCCTCCCACTCCCAAGTCACAATCCCTTGGCCAGTTTCTGGCCCTAAATCAGTCCTCTGACCCAGCACCCAGACGGAAGGAGAGGCTGGACCTGAAAACTCTTGACAAGTGTAGGAAATAGTGATTCCTCCAGGACTTCCCCAAAGGGATCCCAAGCCATGTACTTGTGTCTCCACACACAGGGGAATGGGAAACATCCAGAACTTTTCAGGACCATTGGATGCAGGGTCTGAGTTGATATTGATGAATGGAGATCCCAGTGTCGCCATGGCGTGTGGGACCAGGTCTCAGGTTCCCCTCCCTGTGGCCCACCAGATCATCTCTCCACTTTGTGAATGGACGTTAGGATGGAGGTTCTTGGCAGTAAGCAGAACCCCTACATGGGTTCCTTAATGTGGGGTAAGAGCTACCAGAGTTGGGAAGGCCAAGTGAAAGCCTCCAACACTGCCCCCTCCCCTGGCTGGAATGGCAAATCAAAAATAGTATCACGTTTGGGCCAGGCGTGGTGGCTCATGCCTATAATCCTAGCACTCTGGGAGGCTGAGGCGGGAGGATCACTTGAGGTCAGGAGTTCAAGACTAGCCTCAGCAAGAGTGAGACTCCCGTCTCTACTAAAAGAAAGAAGTTAGCCAGCCAACTAAAAATAGAAGAAAACAAAATTAGCCAGACATGGTGGCCCATGCCTGTGTTCTCCAGCTACTCAGGAGGCTGAAGGAGGAGGATCCCTTGAACCCAGGAGTTAGAGGTTGCTGTGAGCTAGGCTGACATCATGGCACTCTAACACAGACAATAGAGCGAGATTCTGTTTTAAAAAAAGAAATAATATCACATCCCAAGGAGGATGGCAGAGATTAGTGATACCTTAAAAAAATTCAGTAATTTAGGGATAGTGGTCCTGCCCTGTCCCCAGTTAATTCACAGGTCTGGACCTTACCAAAACTAGTTGTGTGATGTCAGGTTATAGTGGACTATACAAGGCAAACCGCGTAGCGCCCGTTGCAGCTGCTACGTCAGAGGCAGTGTTGCAGGTAGAGCTGATTAACAGGGTTCAGGAGTGTGGCACGAGGCCATCCTTCTGTGACTGTTGTCCTTTCCATTCCTGTAAGAAGGGCATCAGAAGCAGTTTGCGTTCCTGTCGGGCACACAACAGTACACATTTATCCAAAGGGGCCCAGACCATCTGGTCGTTCCATGAACGGATGATTCCTGTATACCGGATTCTCCCTACAGATGGCTTGCCCTCCAGGCTTACCACACACTGATTCAGTGGCTTTTGACGAGTCCAAAAAACGGGATCAAAGTCGCTCATGCCCTGGTCATGGTGGGAGCTGGCTGAGGGATGAGGTGTGCTGGGGCCGCAGGAAGAGTAAGGGCCTCGCACTCGCGGAAGAGACCCGGCAAAGGAAGGGGTGCTGGAGAGTGTCACCATGTGTGCGTGAGAGGATGAGGCAACGGGGGTGGGGAGGGGGGTTCATGGGCTGGCAGGGGAGCAGGACGGGCACTGTTCCGGGCCTAGGTGGAGAGGGGATCACTTTGGGGATCAACTGGGAAGACCCCAGAGGGTTTCAGGACAGGCTTGGGTGGCGAAGTGTTGGACGTGGTAGCCAGGCAGAGCTCCTACAGCCCGTGCAGCAACTTTGTGCAATCCAGTCAGAAATGGCACCTGTCTCTGCAGGCCCCAGCCTGATGTCACAGCACAGGCCCCCAGGGGGGGTCCTGGGGAGACTCAAGCCTTGCGGTGGTGCCAGAGCCCATTCCAAACACCCTGAGAGCCGACAGTCACCCAGGGCATGGCCCGGAGCCTGCGACTGACCCTGAGATGTTGGCGAGGTCCTGGGGATCCTGTCCCTATGGGCCACTCTGCTGTCAGCCCAGCTTTGTCTCTTCTGTCCTCTAAATGACCAGAGATGTGAACCGCAGCCCCGCTGCTCCACAGCCCCTCACGTGATGTCCCCAAGTGGAGTGGATCTTACGCAGGGGCTGGCCTCACACACCCTCAGACGCTCAGGAGGGACCTCTGGTCAGCCTTGGCCCCAGCCCCCTCTTGGCTGTGCAGGTGGCTTGGGGCAGCAGGGCAGTCCCGCTGCACCTGGATCCTCCTTCCGCCCTGGGGTTCGTCCAGCGACAGCTCCTTGCACAGGGAATTGCAGAGCGGGACAGCAGGATCGTAAAAATGCTTCTACCCTGGTCCTTTGGAAAGGGCCCCGGAGGAGGAATTGTGCCTGTAGTGCTGCGAAGTGGCCGGCTGGGCAGAGGCCACAAGTCCACCCTCCCTGCATCTACAACCCAGTCACCTGGTGGCCTCTGGGAAGTGGGGCTTATGAGGCTGACCGGACAGCTTCTCCACCTGACACCCCCCTGCCCCATGCATCATCCCCTTCCCCACCCCGCTCTGGGGCCTCCCCAGGAGGTGCTGGGGAGGGTGCTCCTCCGAAGTGTGCCACTTGCTTCCTGCTGGGCCCCTGGATGGGGCTTCACCTGGAGAATTAGGAGCAGAATGTGTCACAGCCCTTGCACGCCTGGCTTGTGGGGACACTCAGGGAGGGCCCGACTCCTGTCTCAGGCCTGACGTGCTCTGGGCTGAGTTAGGGTCTGCTGGGGCCTCACAGCCACCAGGAGCCAAGGGAAACGCAGCAGGGGTGCACTGAGGCCAGGTTCTGGACCCTGTACAGCTGCCCTGCAAGTAGAGGTCTCCAGGCCCCCGGCGTCCCTTGACTGTGCAGAGCACACAACACACCTTTCAGTTGTTTGTTTTCAAAGGAGATCTTTTTGAAATTTTTAATAAAAATTATGACAATGAATAGAGGCATGTTTCCTTAACATCAGTTTTTGCCCTTTTATGTGGTGGTATGATGTTTCTTCGTCCAAGTTTCAGGAAACTAAGCCATGCCGTTTTCTAAGCAGTGTCCCGGACACTTAAGGCTCAGGTCGCCTGAGTGGCCTGAGCAGCCCTGGAGAGAACAGGGCTCAGCACTGAAGCAGGAAGAGGCCCGGGAGCCACGCCTCACACGCCCACGGTCTCAGGAGAGAGGCTCCGCTGGCTGCACAGTCCTGGGGAAGGAATCAAGGTCTTTAGAGGGAGTTGCGGTGCCTTTGAGTCTGCACAAAAGACAGAACTGCAGCCCGTGGCTGCCCGGGGAGGACAGGATTTGCCTTGGAGGAGGGTGTCCCACAAAGGCCTGCCAGCGGACATGTAGGTAGAGGGTCCTCTTCCTGCTCCGAGACTACATGCTTCAGGGTGGCCGGGTTCACTTCATCACTTCTCTGGGGTATGTGCTTGGATCCAATCAGGCCCGGGAGGTGATTCCTGGCCCCTTGGAAGCTCCAGATGGCAGCCTGGTCAGCTGCGTGGGTTCTGGGGGAGGCGGCCCAGGTCCAAATCCCTGTTCCACTGCTTGCTGGCCTCATCCTCTGGGAAGGTTGTGCAACTTCTGTAAACTGAAGCTTCCAGATTTATAAAATGGGATTAAAATTGCACCCACCACCCCCAGGGTTTTGTGAGGATGAAGCCAGACAACGCAGGTAAAGCACTTGGCCTGGCACCGGCTGCTATACACGAGCAGGCCGCCGTCTAGGTGGCGCCGCCCAGGCCCTGTGCGGGACCGGAGCATACAAGCCCACCCAGAGGACGTGGTCAGAAGTGGCTCAGGCCCAGGCAGGGCTCCGCAGAGCAGCAGAGCACTCGGGTTGTAAGGACCATCTGATGAAGCTCATAGTCTGTTCCCTGGAGCAGATGGAGCTCCCTGGGCTGCCGGCAGAAGCTCGTCTGGAAACAGAATCCACCCAGCCTGGTTCTGAACCAAAATAGCCTCCTCCCCTTAGGGCAGAACATCGTAGCCGGCTCCTCCTGCTCCGCACGTGCGGGTTCCTTGGCCAGGGTGAAGCTCCACCTGCCACAGGCGGCACTGAGCTATTCCACCTGTGGGGGCAGGGCCATGGCAGGGGCCTCTTTGGAAACCACCAGGGCAAGGTGGGGGTCCAGGATCAAGGAAGGAGGAGGCTGGGAGAACAGGATGCACTGCCCATGCCTGAGGCCCAGCCACATCTGCCTGGATCCTGCCTGGGCCTCTACCACTCCTTCCCTAGCATTGCCATTTATTTTTTCTTTTAATTGCCAATGACAGACCAGTCTTCTGCAGAGGCTTCCTGAAGGCTTCCCTTTAAATTTCCAAGTCCAAACTCCTCAGCTTGGCAGCCAGGTCTCGGACCATCTGGGCCTGCCTGGCTTCTGCCAAACCGATCACCTGCAGGTCCCGGAATGAAGAGCGTGCACCTGCCTTCCCCTCCACTCCATGCTGGCCGGGCTCTGCATGCAAAGCCCACCTGCTCCTCCATCTCACAGCCCAGTGGGTTCAGAACTTCTGTTCGTGCCAGGCTCTTGCAAACAGAATGGAATCCCTGACGCAACCCAACCCTTTCCGGCCACGCCTCCCACTGGTGGAGTCCCCACCAGGGCCATATGCCATTTCCTCCTCCAAACTGGGCTTGGGGTTATTATTAGCTCCATTTTGCAGTTGAGCTTTCTGAAGCCAAAGCCAAAGAGGCTGGAGCTGGGATTGAAACGTTGGGCCACCCAGAGCCTTCCTGGTGGCCTGAATCACCTGAGGACTACATCATGCCCCTTGGTCCCGGGCCAGCCCAGATTATATTTGGGCCCCCTGACCAAGTGCTATAGCTCGGGGGGTCAGTGTGCCTGCCTTTGCCACTCCCTGCCAGACACTGGGCTGGGGCTGGGAAACAGAGACAGCCAGCCACAGTCCTCCACTCCCATCGGGAGCTGAAGGCCTCAGTGTGGCAAAGGCAAGGGGAGCCGGGGGAGGGGGGCAAAGCGCTGCAGAGAGGGCTCGTTTACCTCCCGGCCATAACAGATGCCAGAGCCAGGCACACGGTAGGCACCTCATTATCCACCAGGTCATCACCGGGGGAGCATGCCTAGTCCTCAGCCCATGTGGACACTGAGGGTGAAGTGTCCAGCCCTGGTCTAGAACATTCTGCCTGCACCTCTTCCACAATCCCGTGGCCTAAATGTCAGCACCAGCTCTGCCCGGGGGGATGCCTGACACCCTGTCCTCTGGGTGCCTTTTGGAGTCAGCCTTTGCCCTACACTAAACTGTCAGCCTGAACAGTGCCTTGTCCTTGGCCAATTCATAAGTCCATTTTCTCAGGTGTTATCCCAAGAACTAAGATCTCTGGGTTATTAAGAACCTCTTAAGACCTGTGGGTTCTGTCTGTATTTCTGAACATTGAATTCCAAGACTTACATGGTTTTAGTGTCTTTGGGAGGAATAAACCAGCTTCCTGCCCCCACAGAGTACATACCCCAACATGGGGCCCTCGCCCTATGAGGAGTCCATCAATATCCACCCTGGAGCTTTGCACCAACGTTGTGTGGGAGCCCAGGTGGGGGAGAGGCCCCCGCTAGTTTCCAGCACTGAGACTCACATTTGTGCTTTCAAGAGTGCCCCTGCCTCGCTCTGACCACGTGAAGTCCACTGGGCATAGGGGATGCAGGTGCGAAGCGCTGTGCCACTGGAGGGAGAGAGCATTTCAAAGGAAAGCACGGGTCATTGAGTTAAATTGGCAGTGTCTGTGCCAGAGTGGAGCGTGGGCCCTCAGCTCTGTTCCTGCCCTTACACTCTCAATATTTCAAGGATCTAGAAGCCTGACAACTACACTTTTCGGATTCTTTTGCAACTAGTTTCTGTTAACTCCTGCCAATGGGAAGGCTAGGAGGAGATGGCAAGGTGGGAGGCAGGGAGAATCCACTTTGCTGCTGGCTGCCACTCCAATGGTGGCAGTGGGGGTGATGGCTTCTGTGGTGACAAGGACAGTGATCCCAGCAGCATTAGTAACAGAGGCAATGGGGGTGAGGGTCTTGGCAGCAGAATGGCTCTTGCTCTGGGGCAGGGATAGCATCTCCAGAAGCTCGAATGCAGGTGCAGAGGAAGAGCAGTTTGGATCTCTAGAGAATGCTCTCTGACCCATTTGCTCTTCCAGCCTTTGCCACGCCTTTATTATCAATTCCCAGTGCTAAATACCCTCTGCTTAAAATACCTGGAGAGGTTTCTGTTTCCTGGCTAGAAATGAACTGGTAATAGAGCCGTCTGCCAGTTAGGTGTTTCCATGTCTGGGCATTAAAACAGCGTTCTCCCGGCTCTCACAGGGGCCGCCATACCTGGGCCTTTCCTCCTTCCTATCTGTCCCTGCACCTGCACGCCAAATCCCCCAGCACCCCACCCTTTGCCCCTCTTGAAGCACAGACTCACCCAAGCCTGGGGGCCCAGGTCATCTGGAAGGAACACATGATGCTCCGGGACATTCTGGGTCAGTTTCTCCCGAGTCGTTTTGGGTCTGAGGCTCCAGTGTTTACACCTACTCAGTTTCCTGGGATCTCCTGGCTTCACCCAGAATGAGCTGCTGTTATTTCAACCCCTTTCCCTAGGCTCATGCAGCCCTTGCTTCTAGGGAACGCTACTTCCATTCCCCTGTTCACTCTCCCTTTCTCTCCCCAGCATACCCTTCTCCCTCACAGCTTATTTCTGATGATAATATCCAAGCAACAAGATCACAGCATGGTCCCCCAAACCTCCACATCACCCTCATCAATGACAGCATTCTCTGAGAGGTGACATTCCCTGGGGCTCAGAGGACACTACCTGACAGACCTCAGCTGCCTCTGTTGCATATTGCTGCATAGTGCTCCACCCCAAACAACGATCTATTATTTCCCATGATTCTGTCAGTCATTATTGTCACACAGTGTTGATTGGGGTCACACTTTTTACTGTTTTCACTTGGCAGCCAGGCTGGGTTCGAAGGTTGGAAAAGGCTGTTCAGTGTCTCGGTGGCCTCCACGTTGCCTTTCTACATGGTTAGCTTGGGCTTCCTCACAGCATGGCAGCCTCAAGACAGTCCGACCTCTTACATGGTGTGGAAACATGGGTTTGTGTGCCCTGCAGAGCTGAGGGAGAGGGCAGGACTGCGTAAGGGTGAAAGTGATATTTCAACTGTGACCCAGCACCAGGCCCAGGCTGCACTCTTTAGGGGCTTGTTCAATATCTGTGCCCAGGACAGCACTCTCTGAGCTCTCCCCGACCACCGTAGGCTCCTGTGCAATGTAACAATGCCTGATGGGAAGAGCAGTGCCCAGACGACCGGCAGAGGAGGGGTGGTGTCCCCTGGAGGGGAAGAGCCTATAGGTATGGCAGGGGCAGGAACTGACAAAGACCAGCACGGTTCCTCTGAGCCCTCTTCTCCACTAAGCTTCGACTTTGGTCTGTAAGTAGTCCCAGCTACTCGGGTGGCTGAGGCAATAGGGTCGCTTGAGCCCAGGAGTCTGAGGTTGCTGTGAGCTAGGCTAATGCCACAGCACCCACTCTAGCCAGGACAACAGAGTGAGACTCTTTCTCAAAAAAAAAAAAAAAAAAAGCTGCAGACTCTGACCACAAATGATGTTGTCCACCCCTCCCCTGACCCACCCACCAAGAGACTTGTGAAGACACCAGCATAGTTGCTAATGGCTCAAGGCTGCATCCTGAGGGGCCCAGTTCCCCTTAAGTGCCTACCCCAGAGTGCTCAATGCTGCCAGGAGAATTTTCTGTTTTTCCAGTCAAACCAGGCGTTGGGCAGACAGGACTCTGAAGCCTCTCGCAGAGCAGTTACTTTAGAAAGCTTGCAGTTGTATATACTTTCTCTTCCCCTTTGAGAATGTCATCTTCCACCACCCAGCACTGTCTCCACAAGGACCTGGGAGCTGTCTCTTTGAAATGCAAACATCGGGGAGGTGCTCTGGCTCTGGCTTGGCTCCCAGTCCCTGTGGGATGGTAAGGGCCTGACTTGGGTGGGCCTCTGCTCTGACTTGCACCACTGCCCCTTTTATAAAGACATAAGAAGTTTGTTTCTCCTCCAGGTGAGCACCAATAGCACACCCAGGTGGCCTAGTCACAGGCACCCACCCCCTTAACATCCCTCAGTGCCTTTCCTGAGCATACCCCACCCTTTAAATAGTCTCCTGCCATTTGTTTTAGTGAAGTCCAGCTCAGTTCCTGCTGGAGTCTCTTCTCTGCTGTGGCGGTTACTATTGAACATGGTCCATCCTTGCTGCTTTAACTAGTGTCCAGCTTCATTTATCTTGGGCAGAGGCAAGAGACCAGCACTCCGTCTCACCCTCATTGCTACCTGGGTGCATCTTGGTGGGGCCCGGGAAGTCTGGGCCGTGTTTGGATCCCCCCACACCCTGGTCTGTGTGGCTGTTCCATCTGTAAACAGCCTCTCCAAGGATTAATGACACATAAAATAATGCCATTTTTTCCCTGGCGATGGTCACAGAACTGGAGGCACTGAGGTGCACCCCTCCTTGCACACAGCCCCTGTGGGAAGCACAGATTGCAGAACCCCTGCGTTTTTACCAAATGTTAAGACTTCCGTGGCTGAAATGCAGTTTCCCATTTGACCTTTCTTTGCTGAGAGAAAACTTTCCAGGACCAAACTCGGTTCCCCCAGGACCTAACGTGTCACGAAGCAGGCATTTGGTAACATCCTCCTCCCGCACTGGCATTATTTCCCCAGGTCTGTCCCTGGGGCATGTGTTTAGATCAGGGCCACCTTCATGGGCAAACCTGTGTGTGGTCTTGGTGGACAGGCCCCTGCCGTCTCCCCAGGGGGCCTTCGGCCTGAAGGTACCAAGCAGTGGAGAGCACCTGGAGGCAGAGGGCAGGAAGTTGATCGGATCAGACTTGAGCCAGGAATCACAGCACCACCACCCTGAGGACACTGCACAGTGTGGCCTCAAATGACTCTGTGGACATGAGACTTACAACGAGTGGCTCAGATCCAGCACGGGCAGGAGGAGACCACGTGCGGGCGAGGCTCCAAGGCGGGAAGGCTCCTGGCATGTGTGCGTGCAGCGCAGCTTCTGCACAGCAAGTGGGCTCGGGGTCTGGACAGGGCCTCAGAAAGAGATGTGCAGGCGGGCAGCCGCCGTGGGAGGGCACACCTGAGAGGTCAGCAGGGGACAAGAGGAGCCCTTGGGGCTGGGGCTTCCCCAGGGGGCACCTGGCTCCCCTCCGGGAAGGCTGAGGTTGACTTCCTAGCCCTGCCGTGGAGGCTGGGCCCTAAACACATCTTCAGCACCCACCCTGTGAGTGGCCCCAGGTCCCCCAAACTTTGCCTTTTGAGGAGAAGCCTGGGCAGGGGATGGGAGTGGGCAGGAGGACCAACCAGAACATACTCTGGAAGGAGGGGAACCGGGGCTGAGCCTCCGGTCAGTGGCCCAGCCTTTGGACGCCCGTGGCGAAGGCCTGTGCACCCCAAGGATGAAGGATGGTGGGCTCCAGCCGGAGCTGCGAGCACACAGCGCGCCCCTCTGCTGAGCTCAGAGCAGCTCCTTTCTGCACCTCCTGATTTCTGGAGCTGCCTTTGCAGCGTCCTTGCCCCGCTGCCTGCCTTGGCATGTCGCTGTCTTTACTTCAGGCCGGCCTGGCTCTGAGACCTGCAGGGGCTGCCCTGAAGCAGCGGCTTGGGTCCTCAGTGCATCCCAAGAGCCCTGCAGCGACACAGCAGGGCCCACACCGGAGGGGCAGGGCGCACTCTGCTCCCGGGCCTGAGCAGGCCTGCGCTCGCCAGGGCTGAAACAGCGGGACTCCCAGGTCACACTGGCCCCAGGCAACCACCACTCATCCTCTGGCAGGATCATTTGGGGACTTGAAAACAGTCCCACCCTAGAAAACCTTCTTTTTTTTTCCTTTAACACAAATAAACATGACAGCCCCACCCGCCACCACGCAGCCAGCGAGATCCAGGCTGAGCCGTCAGGCCCAGCTGCAGCGACATTGCGTGTTTTCGTCTTTTGTGGTTTCTCCTCCGGGGTTAGGCAATGTCTCATTTTTCAGCATAACGACTGACCCAGCAGGCCTCTCTCTGCAGTGTCAACATAGTGTCATCAGTGGAGGGGGCTGGGCTGGTGCAGGACGGGCGCAGCTCCATGCCTGGGCTCCCTGGGCTCCTTCTGAGCCTGTCAACTAACTGGGAGGCCCCAGTGTTCCCCAGAGCGCACTGGGTGGGGGTAGAGGCTGGCTGAGGAGTGTTCTAATAAGATTAGGAGGTGGCGAATGCCTAAGGCAGCAGGCCCTGCTCCTGGGACAGGTGCCACATTTATCACCAACCACACCACTCTGGCAATAGAGAAGGCCCTAGGCTAGGGGCCAGCACCCCCTCCCTGATAGCCGTGGGCCTGGGCTGGGGCCGCACGATGTCTCCGCTGGAAGTCAGCCCTGTCTTGGTTTCGCTTCTCATCTCTCCTACCCTGGTGTCCCCAGCTGACCCCGCTGCCTCCTCTGAGAGCTACCAGGGAGTCCCAGCCAGGTGCCAGGTGTTCACCACGTGTTACCTCACTTCTGGGGCTCGGGAGTCCTGCAGGGTAGCAGCTATCTGTAGAGCAGGGCTGGGCCCCAGGCCCAGTTACTGCCAGGCCACAGCAGTCCTCTCCTTGCACCATCAAAGGCCACCAAGGGGCTGCCCTACACTCCTGCATCCGAGCCGGCCAGGAAGGGGCTCCCAGCCCTGGGGCCTGCGGCCTTCACGTGGGCTCCCTGGAGCTTCCACCACACGGGCCACCTCCACACTGGTCTCCACGTCCCGGATCCTTCTGTCCCACCCCACGGCCCCTGTTCTGCCTGGCTGTGGCTACAGGAGCCCACACCGTGTTTGCTCCCAGGGTCCCACCCACTCCCCCAGTGCTGTTGGGGCGGCCGTGGTCAAAGTCAATTCCCACAGCCCGTTTTCCACTTTCCCAGCCTCCCTCCGGGTTTAGGTGGCCTGTGACCATGGTCAGCTGGGGAAATTGTGGCCCTCCTGACACCAGGAGAGAGGTACAGCTGGCAGGCCCCTGCCCCTCGTCATTCCCTGGTGGTGGGCCCAGTGTCTGCAGCGTCACATCCGGAGGACGGCCCACAGCAAGCTCTAAACTGGCTGAGCCTGAACCACCATCACAGCTGCCTGCCCCAGACCTCGTGTTACAGGAAGAAAACGAGCTGCTTCCCTAAGCCTCTGACAGGTCCTCGTCCCTTGCAGCTGGATGCGTCCCTAGCTGCTGCCCCAGTGGGCCCTGCAGGAACCCCTGGAGTGCAGAGGTGGGCGCAGGGTCGTCTGGCTCTCCCCCTTCCTGGAACCCAGTGGTCTCAAGAGTGTAGCCCCCTGCCCAAGGGGATGTTGCGGCTCCTCATGGCGGCCCGAGTGGAGTTTTCTCCTCTGTGTCAATGCCGGCCTGCAGAAGCCCCTTTGTCATCCTCTGTCATCCTCTCTGGCTTAGAGTCTGCAAAGGGAAAATGAGAAGGGAGGGGACAGGCTGTCCCGGTGAAAACCTCCCCCAGCCTCAGTGCAGGTGGGATCTGTGTGGCCGGTTATTTTGTAACTAGCCGTGGTGAAGGCCTTCCTGAAATGCACATTCTCTTTGTGCCCTTTGACATTCCCTGCTCCCCCATGTCGCACAGAGGGGCCTCTTCTCCCAGTGGCCCCTCCCCAGCACTCAGTCCACTTGGGGAAGCCGAGGATACGGTGAGGGGTGGGTGGGAGACCCTGCTGGAAGCCTGGGGACCGTTGTATGGGTGTCCTAAATCTGCCCCACTCCTTCCTTAGGTAGCCCCCAAGCTAGGACTTCACAGCCACCCCCACCCCCCTTTTCCCCACATCCCCTCCTCAAACCCAAAGGCCTCTGGGTGCTTCGGGATCACGGTTCTTCCTCAGATCCTAAGCTGCCAACAGAGTTCAGGCCTCAGCCTGCTAAGCCACCTTTCCTGAAGGCCACCCACAGAAGGAGACACAAGAAGGGGCCGAGGGAGGGGCCGCCAGGAGGCCTAGGTGCCCTCAGACGGATGACAGTGGTGTGGGGGTTGGTCCCCCTCCCCTGTCCCTGGAGCTGGCTGTTCATTTCAGAAGTGGAAACAGGAAGGCCTTCCCGACCGGCGGCAGGGCAGGGCAGGGCAGGCCCTATGTATGGCCCAGACGCTCAGAGCAGGCTGACAGAGCCCTAGCAGTAGGTATGGGAGGAGCCCTGACGGCAGGGCCCCCCTGGGAAGACACCATCTGGGCCACAGTGGGGGGACCTGGGCACAGGCCAGTTCCCAGGCTCGTGACTGGGGGCTGGGCGTGGGAACGAGAAGAAAGCCCAGCTCAGGAACCTGCAACCACAGTGGGTTTCGGTTCACGCAGCATTTGCAGAACCCAGCTTTGTGCCAGGCAGAGAGCTCAGCACTGGGAAGCCGCCAAGGGGAAGGCGGCGCAGGCCGGCCTTGGTTTCTGCTCCGAGCAGATGGGCCGCAGAGAGAAGGGCAGCACAGGTGCACTCGAGAGAGTGGGCTCCAACGAGCCTGGGAGGGAACAGAGGAGCCCTCACACAGGCCACGCTGGGCCTGTGGCTGGCGCAGGGCTTGGTGGGGGTGGGGGGAGCAGGGCAGCTGTCTGGGCTTAGGCGTTATGCTCGAGGGAACTTTCCAGGTCATGAGCTGAAGGGTGACGAGCTAAGGCCAGAGGTTCTGGAAGGCGGAGGCGTTGTGAAGGTGGGATTGCCATGGCCCTCTGGGGTCGCTAAGAAGGGGCCTCTCTGAGTTGTGGAGTCCGTGCAGCAAGTTCCCCAAGTGGCATAGGGAGTTTGCCAGCTCCAGTCGAGAAAGCTAGGATACAGTCGAACCCTGGAAAGGACAGTCACCTACCCCAGGTTCAGTCTCATTAGGTAAATGACGCATCATATACTATAGAACTTGCTGCTGGATGAAACACGTTTACAGTTTCCAGGGGCTTCGTGCTTAGTCCCGATTCTCTGGAGCAAGAGAGGAGCTGCACAAAAGCCTCCGCCGGGTTTAGGTCTTTTGTAAGTGGCCAATTCTAGCTGGCTTTACACTGAAAGCGGAACTTGGGACAAGGAAGCCACACAGGAGCTCCAAAGAGCCCAGGGACAGGGTGTGGCAGAACCACAGTCTGGGCTCACAGAGTCCCCCTTGCCTCTCTTCTGTGTCCCTGTGAATCAGCAGGGAGCTCTGTTCTCTGCAGGTGGGCGCATTGTGCTGTCCAGATCCCACAATGGAAAATGACTGCCCCAAATCTCCCTGAATTTACATCTCTTTAAAGTGAGATAGGACCTCCAACAGACAGCTCCACACTCCTGAGGAGGGGGCTCTGGTGGACCTGGCTTCTGTCAGGTGCTCGTCCCTGGACCAATCCCATACTGCTGGTGCGGGGCAAAGTCACGTTATAGAAATGCCCCCTACATCTCGATCAGAAGGGGCGGGCCCCAAAAAAGTGCTGGCAGGTGCTGAGGGGGTAGGTCGCATACACATGTATGCACACGTTCACACACACGCGTGCACCCCAGAACTCGATTGTGTTGGGAAAATGGCATATGGCCATGTGTGTGCCTTCTAAAATCTCAGTGCAGCCCTGTTCGTGTGACGTGAGTGGACAGCAACAGATTCAGGGCCAGATAAGTGTCGATTTCTGTCAGATGCCACATGCCTGGCCTGTAGTGCGACATCTCCCAGTGTTCAGCTGGGACAGTGAACAGTGACCCAGGGCTGGCTTGCCATTACAAGCTACGCCCTGAGGGCACAATGATGGAAAATGAAGTCCCTCCCCCTGCTCCTAAGGGATTACCCAGGAACCAGTGGGAACTGGTGATAGGTCACTGTCACCTGCAGTAGAAAGAGAGTTTAGACATTAACTTGCTTCTGGTTTGCTTCCTCTGTCTCCCTCGCTGCCCCCACCTCTCTGTTTATAGCAGAACTCTTTCCTCCATGCAAAATCCTATCTGAAACTCTAAACATGTCAGGGACATGCCTTAAACATGTCAGAGACATGCCTGGAGACAGGAGCACATGGTGAAGGTAAGCTCTGTGTCCTTCATCCTTACTCTCCTCCCCTGGGGTGATTCCTGAACAATTCTGGAGAGCCAGTTTGAAAAATAAACAGATCTTCCCACCCCCGATACCGAGCTCTTCTTCCCACCCCAGGCCTCTGTGCACCCCACTCCCCACAGCACACCTCTCCTGAGTCCCAGCCTGAGCCTCCCCAGGGTCTGCGAGGACCGTGGGTTCCAGGAGCCAGAGCTCAGAAATGAGAAGTGGCAGTTTTGGGCGGCGCATGAAGAGGCGGGGGCTGAGAGGTCAGGGCGCCCTGACAATGCTGGCTCTGGCTCTTCCAGCCCCAACTCCGGAGCCTCCCTCCGCCTGGGCTCCTGCTGGCAGGGGCAGCGCTCACCCCTCTGTGTACCCCACAGACTGCAGTCAGGGGCCCCTGGCTCCTCCCGGACTGGCCCACACAAGTCCTCTTGCACCCCCGGGGCATCTGGCTACGTGCCTACCTCATTTTACAGAGGAAACAGCTTCCAGAGAAGCCGAATGAAGACAAGGCAAACCATGTCTGCTCCCTGCTGTGTGTCATTTACATTGTCTTATTAATCCTCTCGAGAACCCTTAACTTTCTACCTGAATAAACCGGAGCCTGGACTTGCTCATGTCTCCGAGCTGGTAGGTGGCCAAGCAGGAAGTGTAGACTGGATCCCTAAGATTTTAAAGCCCTCCCCCTGCAGCAAAGAAGCATGGATTGCCAGCAACGAGCCACGGACGTGGATCCCAGGCCCCATCTCCCATCCATGTGTCTTTGACGCGGCCACGCCGTGAGCCCTCTCTGTGGTTAGCGGCTCGCCTTGTCTCTCCCGGCTTAGCATCCTACAAGAGACCTGGTGCTCAGTGAGCAACGCGGTGCTCCCAGCAGGGAGGTCGGCTCCCTGTCGACCACTCGCCCCTAAAGGAGGCATGCCTTTTGTCGCCCAGTGCCCTGAATCGTGCTGTTCCCACTGCCTTGAGTGCCCTCTCTGATCCTCTGCCCGAGGGGAACTCCCCAAGTGTCCAGGAGCCTGCGGCTCATGGCCCCTTTTCCATCTCCACCTCCCCCACAGCGCCTGCTGCGCCCCAAGCTCTCCTGGGCTAGCAGGGTATGTAGGCCTCTGGCAGGCCAAACAGGCTGTTACGGGCTTGCTATGGTTTGAATGTTTGTCCTCTCTGACACTCACATGGAAACTTAATCCCCACTCCGGTAGTATTGAAAGGTGGGGCCTTTAAGAGCTGATTGGGTCAGAGGCCTCTGCCCTCATGAATGAATTAATTTGTTCATGGAGTAATAGATTAATGGATTAATGGGTTATCACTGGAGTGGGGTGGTGGCTTTATGAGAATAGGAAGAGACATCTGAGCTAACACATTAGCACACTCAGCCCCCTCGCCATGTGATGTCCTGTATCGCCTCGGGGCTCTGCAGAGAGTCCCCACCAGCAAGAAGGCCCTCACCAGATGTGGCCCCTTGATCTTGGACTTCTCAGCCTCCATAACTGTAAGAAATAAATTGCTTTTCTTTATAACTTACCCGGTTTCAAGTATTCTGTTATAAACAACAGAAAATGGACTAAGATAGGATTGAATGTGTTCCCCCAAAACATATTTGTTGAAGCCCTAACTTTCAAGACCTCAGAATGTGATTTTATTTGGAGATTAAGGCTTTAAAGAAATGCCAAAGTTAAAATGAGGTCATTAGTGCGCCCCATCGGCTGAAACAGGCAGGCTGGCCGGAGCTGCCCACCTGTGTTGAGGGCTTCCTGGCACACTGGGTGGGAGGGCACCTAGCTCCTTCCAACTCCGAGGGGCTCAGGGTCCTTGGGAAAATCTCATCATCTCTCTTGGCCTCAACCGTGCCCCTCACAGGGTTGAGTGACATCCAAGGAGACAATGCGAGGGAAAAGCCCCGCAAAGACTGCAAACACCTTTCAACTGTTTCTACTGTCCCTCCCTTAGAGCAGCTGCCTCAGTTAGCAAAAGGCCTTCCAGAAATTGACAATGGAACCCAAGGCATGGACAGAGCCCAGCTTTGTGACACCTGTGAGTGCTGCCTGTCACAGCTGCCACTCTTCAGGGTCAGACCAGCCAGGGGGGGACCTCCTTCCCCCTGTTCCAGCTTTCCCCATGCGAGGTGGCAGTGCTGACCTGCTCTCCTGCGTCTCAGGTGCCTGTCAGGGCCAGGCTCGGGGCACACACAGCGTGCAAAGGACAGGTCCTGCCCATGGGGAAGGGGCTCTGGTTTGGAAGACACCTAGGGCGACTGTATCTGGCCTTCCTAACACTGAGAGGTTTCCATGGAGCCCCTGCTTTCTCTGAACCTGCAACCAGTGGATGTTGTTGCTTCTCCCACGGCCAAATACAGGGGTCCAGGAGCCAAGGTCTGTGCTTGGAGGGGCTCCTCTCATTGTAACCCCTGACAACTCCTCACCAAGTTTCCGCTTCCCACCCCTGCACCTCGGAGCCACATTCGTCGGAAGGTCTAAGTCCCCAAGGACTGGCCACTCTGCCGATGTGTGCAACCAAAGTTCCTCTGAATTGGAAGTTGAGACTGATGCTTGAGCATCTTGAGGTGCTCATGTTCCTGAACCAAGAGGAAAAGAAGGGGGCCTTTGCTGTCCTGGGTGCTCCACCGCGATTACCAAGGGGAAGCTGGATTCACCAAGCTAGGAGGACTGGTCTAGAAGCCAGGGAAGTCTCTGGGGTACCTCGAAGCACCTCCTATCCAATCATACAGGCCAATGAGGACGTCCAGAAACAACAAAAGGCAGGAGACAGACCCTGCACAAATACGGCTTTGAATGAGCCCACCGAGGAAGGTGGGGTGCAGACAGCTGGGATGCAGACGGGATGAAGGAGGCCCGCAGCGGCTGGGGGCACAGGAGGCTGCAGGTGCTGACAGGCCTCAAGACTAGTTATGGGAATGAAAACTAGCTGCTAAGGCATATTGTCTTCCTTGTTTGGTATGCATGCATTTATTATTTTTTCTTCCTCCTTTCCCTATTTTTTAGAATTTGGTAAATGTCTTATTGAATTTAATTTAAATACAGAAAAGTACGGAAGTGGTAAGTATACAGCCAGGCACACATCTGTGCGACAGCACCCGGCTCAAAAACCAGCACATCGCCAGCTCCCCAGAGCCTCCCCTGACCCCTCCAAGGCCTGCCTCCACCCCCAAGAGTAACTGCACCCCCATCCTAACGCCATGTAGCAGTTCTGCCTATTTGAACTTGCACAAATGGACTCATGCAATCTGGGCTCTAATTTAGGGCCTGGCTTCTGTCACTCAGCTCTACAAGATTCATCTCTGTTGTTCTGTGTTGTTGTAGATGGTTCATGCTCATTGCCGTGAAGGCTTCATTTGTGAAGATACAAGCAATTATTTGTCTATTCTACTGTTGATGGATATTTGGGTAGTTTCCAGTGTTTGTCTGCTACAAAGTGGTGCTTTGATCATTCTAGGACATGTCTTTTGGTGAAAGTATATATGCATTTCTGTTGCTTATATTCGTAGGAGTGGAATTACTGGGTCACAGGTGTGCATAGTAATCAACCTGTCTTCTGAAGTGACGGTGCCCAGTCACACTCCCCAGCAGTGTGTGAGTGCTGGTTTCTGCACGTGCTCAACAGCACTTGGGAGTCTGTCTTTCTGTTTGAGCCTTTCTGCTGGGTGGGTGGGTGGTGGTATTGCAATTCCTTCCTTCCTTTCTTTCTTTTCTTTCTTTCTTTCTTTCTTTCTTTCTTTCTTTCTTTCTTTCTTTGCTTTCTTTCTTTCTTTCTTCTCTCTCTCTCCCCTTTCCTTTCCTCCTTCTTTTTCTTTTATAACAGCTTTATTTTTTTTGAGACAGAGTCTCACTCTGATGCCTGGGCTAGAATGCCGTGGCATCATCTTGTAAGACAAGAATTGATAGTAGGAGAATGTACTTTGTTTTATGTGGAACAAAACCTGTTTTAAGATTAGAAAAATGTGTTCTCTTTGATTCTAACTAATGCCATTTGCTTCTGTAACTGTGCTTGCTTTAGTTGTTAGTCAAACATAGTTAACCAA